>LNAC01000008.1:5888627-5923862 GCA_002007465.1 Ailurus styani | reverse complement strand
GAGCGCAGTGGGGGTGGGGGGGTTACAGGGAAGGGACCGGCGACTGGCGGATGGAGGGACCCAAGGCGGCGGGGAGGTGCCGTCTCACCCGAGGTCAGCAGCGGCGGCAGCAGCAGCAGGACGCAGCGGCTCAGGCCGCGGGGCCCCGAGGCTGCAGGCCCGGCGCCGCGGCTGAACGGCAAGGCGGCCATGAGGCCCGGGAAGTGGCACCTAACGGGACAGACGCGGTGCCGCGAGCCCCGGCAGGTGATGGCGACCCTGCCGCGCGCAAGGGCGTCTCCAGCGTGATGGAGTTCGGGGCGCATGAGGACCCTGCCAGCCCGCGACGACCCCCGGACATTACCCCCTGCACCCATGGGCGCGTCTCCTGCATCCGCACCCTCACCCCGTGCCTGTTCCCTGAAGATGGCCTCGGGGCCCAGGACCCGTGATTGCCCAACCCCATAAAAGCACCCCCCAGCTGCTTTAAGATGGGGACGGTGCCCCCAACCTCTGGACCTCTGAGGACACCTTTGTCGCCCAGCCTCTGACCACACCTTTGGCCCCCTGGGCTTGGTGCATTGGAAAGATTCACAAGTTATGTTGATCTGAGAATCTGGAAAGCACAAGAAAGGAACAGTAAGGCTAGGGAATCCGGGAAGATGTCTTTAGGAAAGTAGCATCTGAGGGGGATCTAAGACTGGAATAAGGAGTCTTGGGGGAGTCTTGAGAAAGGAAAGGCATTCCTCCTCTTCCACCGACCACCGACCGAATGGTTGCACCTGAAAGAGATGATGGCGGATGCCAGGCCTTGGGCCTTCACAGAGCGATTTTGCAAGACAGGGTCTTTGCATCTGGTGGGTGTGGCAGAATTGGGAGAGGACCACCAAGAAGCAGAAGATAGCTGCTGCTTTTGTCCAGAGGTGGGGGAGGGGGCGTCCAGTTCTGGGGACCACATTCCCCAGCCGGGTATGTAAGGGGGTCCACATAATGAGTTCCCACCACTGACAGGTGAGGAGAAGTGATGTGTGCCACTTCCACGTCAAGGTGGTCAAGAGGAGGATGCCTTCTCTACTCGTGTTCACGCCGAGCACTGGTGCCCAGAGCAGCCGCACCATCACTTGGAGCTTGTTAGAGATGTAATTATCAGGCCCCGCCCCAGACCTACAGGACCGAAAACTCTGGCAGGGGAACCAGCGATGTGTATTTTACCAAGCCAGAAAGAGAGATGCTGGGACACTGAGCCAGAGAATGAGGGTAAAGAGCCAGTGCCTAATACAATAAATCTCACTTGCCTTCTCCCACTAGGAGTGCAGGTGTCTGTTAACAAAGTGGAGGGGACAGGGCACCTGGGTGGCTCAGTCGGTTAAGTGTCTGCCTTTGGCTCAGGTCATGATCCCAGGGCCTGGGATCTGGCTCCCTGCTCAGTGGGGAATCTGCTTCTCCCTCTCCCTTTGCCCCTCCCCTGGCTTGTGCATGCTCTCTCGATCTTGCTCTCTCAAAAATAAATAAAAATATTTAAAAAATAAAATAAAAAAACAAAGTGGAAGAGGGGGCAGCAGCAGCAAATGGAAGAAGCAGAAGAGAAGGAATATTTCTCATGCCCTAACTTCATTCTTGCTCCCAGTTCTGGTCTCTTGTGATCCTCTCTTTGGAGCTGCAGAGGCTGTGAAATTAAGCTACAAAGCTCCAGGCAAACATGCGAAGTACAAGGAGCAGGACCCAGGTAGCTAAAACCCCACGGAGGACTCCCACTTGAGCAGATAGGGACTCACCACGCTCTCCAAGGCTTAATGAAAATCACGAATAGACACTTTGCTACACGGGAAACTAGCTCTCTACAGAGTATGTCATAGGCAACCCCACAACTTTCAGGAGGCCAGAACTTAGAATGAACAGGAACATACTCCAAACATTTATTCAGTCGACATCAGAGATCTCCACACTCCTTCATGCCTCCACACAACTTGGGCTGAGCCTGGATGGGGCTACTAGGGACCGAGGAAGGGGGCCCCATCGCGGGGCTGCCCCAGGAGGGCCTGTGTGACACAATCTGCACCAGGTGCCGGCAAAACGTCTCCCAGCCCCAGACACCCCAGTCCGATGTGCAAGCCCCAGGCCTCACGTCTCGGCAGGGACATGGTGACGCCTCTCCCTCTCTCTCTGCACAATCGGCAAGCTGACTGCTTCCACACAGGGTCAGGTGACAGCCCGACACCACGCCCAGGTCCCATGCTGTCTCACTGCTCATGAGGGGTCTTCTCTGTCAGAGGCTCCCCAAGACGGCAAGGGAGCCCCGCGCTCCCCCTGGCAGGTCTGCCGGCTCTCAGGCTGGGATGCCTGACCCCCTCCTTCCAGGCAGACAGGGCACAGCCAAGGCCGTGCGTGTGGCCAAGGCAGGTGACAGGGGCATCAGGCTGGGACACCCTCGGGGCTCCAGCCTTGGTGCCACTTGCTACCGTGTGGCTCTCTGCAGGGTCAGTGGACGCCAACCAGAACTGGAGGAAAGGGCACTCGAGCAGGAGTGGGAGGTCAGAGGAGAGGCCCAGTGTGAGACTCAGAAATAGGAGGGGGTGGGCCGGGCTGATCACGGGGCCGCCAGGATGCCCAGGGGCAGCACCAGGCACAGAAGTGGGAAGAAGCCTGCTGTGTCCCAAGAACAAGCCTCACTCAAGTGACCGATGACCCAGTCCTTGTAGAAACTGATTTCTGTATAAACTCCAGGAAAATTTTTGCGACCACAGCCAATGCCCCAGCTCACGATTCCCACCTGGACCCATGTCCCATTAAGTTCACAGACCAGGGGCCCCCCAGAGTCTCCCTGGAGAAAGAGAAAGAAACAAACACAGGAATGGATGAGAATCCACATCAGAACTGGCTGATGGGGAGACGGGCACGCGCGGGGCTTCCCCAGGACCCCCCTTCCCCCCAGGCATCCACCAGCCCTAGATTCCTGGGAATATCAGATTTAAGGGTTGAAAACTTTAGCAAACAAAATTCATGTATGTATGCAAAAAAAATCGCATGCCAAAAAAATGGAATATAACCAAAGAAAATGTCCATACCCTGAGCTAATCATAATGAATAAAGTCTTTAACTGAGCACACAGCCTGTCACAAGGAAGGGGTACAAAACATGTGACTCGCACTTTTGGTATTTTCTGCCTGAATCTCCCCTCTTCTCCCAACCCCCTCCAGACAGGCCAGCCGGGTCGAGCCTTGACACTTGTCCCCTTGAGTCCCCTTGACATGAATTAAGGGTAATGGAGGGCCCGGTGGATCACACAGGCCCGGTTGCCTGCGGATGAGGAAATTGTGAGCGGACAACAAAACGGCAAGACAACCAAGGGACCGTGAACTGACCTGGCAGGCATCCTTTCCTTGCTCACTGTAACCACAGACCATCCCTTCCTTGACTATGTCACTACTAGTTTCCATCTCTCTTTGGAGCATTGTGTTACATTTCTCATAACGGATAATGTTTAGCTCAGCCTCCTGTAGCTCTTCCACAGCTTCTTTGGATTGATCTGTAGAGATAATTTAGGAACAGGTAGACCTGCCTAATGGAACAGCACAGGAACCCCCAGTACCCACTCTTGGTCACAATACAGCGTGTTCACAAAGAGATACCCCATTAGGGCAGTGAATATGGTCCCCGTGTGACACCAGAAGAAATGAGGCCTGAAGCTGATGCCGGGGAGAGGAGGAGGTAGGAATCAAAACCAAGGCAGAAGAAGGAAGAACAGGTCAGGACAGGAAGAGGTGAGGCCTTACCACACCTGAGAAATCAAAACCAGCTGATCGGACTGGGGTGTCTGGGGCTGGGAGATGTTTCGCCGTCACCCGGCATGGATCGTGCCACACAGGCCCTCCTGGGGCAGCCCCGTGATGGGGCCCCCTTCCTCGGTCCCTAGTGGCCCCATCCAGGCTCAGCCCAAAATCAAAATCAAAATCTGTCACTCTGTGTATCCTTAGCAATTGTGACACCTGTCCTGTCCATCAGTGAAGTGGCTTTACTTTTGAGCAGGATCATAAATTCTTGGACAAGTCGTATCCCAAAGGTACCAAATCCAACCTCTCTCCAGGGATGGGAGGCCCAACAGCCTCACCAAGAGGAGTTCTCTGGGCTTTTTTTCACTCCCAGGAAGCTTCCCATCCACCAAGGCAAGGGCTTCCAGTTTGGGACAGCTCCCCTGGGCAGACAGAGCAACACCAACACCCCACGGGCTAAAATCCACCCCAGAGAGAACCCACCTTGCTCATCACCTGAGACCCCCACTCCTGAAATTCTAACCGAAACCTGTAACACCAACAAATGACTCCCTACCAGCATCTTCTCCGCCCTCCTCCCTCACGTGCTTGCTAGAAAATGGCCTCCCTGCCTCCCCTTTGAGTTTCCGGGCCAACCGCTGGGCACGAGGCCACCTCTGGCCTGGCCCGAGCTTCGAGTCTTGCTTCAGTCTTACCTGCTTCATTGAGCTTCCCCCATCCAGTCACCCAGCACTTGGTACCGCCTCGTACCATGAACGCCTTTTTAGGGAGGCACACAGGCTGGATGTGGGAGGAAAAATTCACAGGCAACTCAAGCAGAACAAGGGCAATGTCATTCTCAATTAATCCGATAGGACTGTAATCTTGGTGAATAACGATGTCTTGGACGGGGATCTTAACCGCCATTTTGGACGTACGCTTCATGAAGATGTCTCCCATCCTTGCCGTGTACTCCACATAGCTGCAGAAAGATCCTAGAGGCTCTACTCTCCCCTTCCAGAACTTCCGGGCCTTCCCAGCCTGGGCCTCTCTCCACCAACCACTGCCCTCCCTCCACCACCACGTCCCATCCGGGGACCCTTGGTCAGTCTATCCAGTGGTGTTCCAAATCTGGTGCCCCGGGGAGGAGCATCCGTGTCCCCTGGGAACCTGTTAGGAAGGCAGGTGCTCAGATCCCGCTCCTGATCTACTGTGTCAGAGACGCTGGGCGGTGGGGACAGGCGATCTGTGTGTTAACAAGCTCTGCAGCTTTATCCAGGCTCGAAAGTTCAAGGCCACTGATCTAGCCACATTGGTCTTCTACACTCCCTGCTTCTTAAAAATTCCCCCTGCCGGTCTTTGCCCACACACTGCCTCTCAGCTGGCACCCCTCCCATTTCTTGCCACTTGGCTTGAAGGCTAATCAGCACAAGCTTTGAACCTGATTTGGGGTCTTCATTTTTCAGGCTACCAAGGGCCCCTACCATCACCTACCTCTGAAGAGCAGGGTCTATGACCCCTTTTCTTCCGATGAGGGAAAGGAAGCTCAGGGGAGGGGACAGGACTGGCTCCAGGTCATAGAGCCCCAGAGACTCACCCAAGTATGCAGTGGGCGGCGGTGAGCACCCACCGACTGGCAATGAGGGAGCCTCCACACATGTGTTTGTCCTTGATCTGCAGGCTCACCTGCCAGGGCCACTGGCGCTCCGCAGCGGGCAATCCGCCAACTATCCTCATGGACCTCTGGCCGCATCCTGCCGCAGGTCGATGAAAGGAGGGCACCGAAAGTAAAGCCACTGACAGCAGCACCCGCAGAGCCGGGATAATGCTCAGAAGTCCAGAACCCTCAGAGCAAGGCAATGTCCCCTCAGACACCCCCCGGCCCCCAGAGCAGCTCTGTAGCCCCTAAGGCTCCTCCGAGAAGGGCCACGCGTGCCCTCCGAGCTCAAGCGCAGGGTTGGGGCCACTCCGACCCCCCACTCCCCCCGGGAAAAACCATCTCCCCATGAGACCCTCCCCCAGAGCAAGGTCCTGTCCCCCTCGACCCCCTCGCCCCCACCCCCGGCCCTGGCCAAGTTCTCCTTGGCCCGGGAGCTTCACCTGCAGGAAAGAGCGGCTTTGCTGTGGTTAGTGGCTTTGCCGTGGCCACAGCCCTGTCCGAACCAGAGGTATCTGGGGTGACCGCCACCACTTGGGGGGATGCGGCAGCCTCTTGGGGCCCCGGGGTCGCAGACTGTCCCTCGGTCCTCCACATGCTCGCAGGGGGTTCCTTGCAGCCGCCCCCCGAGGACGGGGAGGTGGGCGGTGGGGGCGACGCGGACCCGCCCTGCCCCCCGCCGAGCCGAGGCTGGAGGAGCAGGAGCCAGAGCAGGAGGCCCAGGGAGCCGCCGCCCTGGGACGCCATCCGCCCGCTTGCGCCGCGCCTCTCGCTGCGCCCCCTCGCGGCGGCCCGCGGCCCTGCGCTCGCACTGGCGGGAAACCGGGTCCCGCCGCGCCCCCTGCGGGGCCCGACGGTTGGGGAGACTTTCCACCCCGGCGGCGCCCACCGCCCCCTCTCCTCCGCTGTGCGCTCGCGGCCAAGATCGGGTCTGCTCGGCGGACTCGGACCCGCGGCCCTGGAGATGACACTGCCCCTCCAGTGGGACAGAGCCCAGAGCCAAGGGCACATGCAAACCACGGTGAGGTCTCAGGACACCCGGAACAGACTGGCGACGAGAACCAGTCGTAGCAACACCCAGTCCTGACGCGGGTGCAGAGGCCCTGGATCACTCGGACGTTGTGGTGGGAAAGTAAAATATTACAGCCTCTCCGCAACACAGACTGGCAGTTTCTTAACAAAACAAAATATGCCTTTACCATACGACCCAGTCACTGCATTCCTGGGCATTGACCCCAGAAAAACAAAGCTATATGTACACATACACACACACACACCCTTGTACGAATGTTTTTAGTAGGTTTATTCTTTTTTTTTTTTAAGATTTTATTTATTTATTTGGCAGAGAGAGATCACAAGTAGGCAGACAGCCAGGCAGAGAGAGAGGAGGAAGCAGGCTCCCTGCCGAGCAGGGAGCCTGATGCGGGCCTCGATTCCTGGACCCTGAGATCATGACCTGAGCCGAAGGCAGAGACTTAACCCAGTGAGCCACCCAGGTGCCCCTAGTAGCTTTATTCTTAATAGCCAACATCTGGAAACAACCTTATAGTAGACAGAATACCAGCATCCCAAAGGTGTCCGTATCCTAATCCCTGGAACCTGTGAATATGTTACCTTACGTGGCAAAAGGAAAGTGAATAAATGAAAACTCTTGAGCAGGGACATTATCCTGGAGTACTTACATAAAAGTGGCCACAGTGCTTGGCAGTTCCTTCCATCAAGAAATGAAGTCAGGCTGTGGTATGAGCAGTCTATCGCTGGGGCTATATTACCCAGCAAATCTGCATGGTTGCTAGAGTTTGCTGTGGTCAAATGAAAATGCTGTAAGGAGTCTCTGCTATGTCCTAATTATAGAGTCACAGCATAGACCCCTATGTACTAGAGCAAGGCCACACTGTCTGCAGCCAAGAAATTTGAAAAGCAGGTCCCACCACCCTCCTGTACCCCAGTAGGAAACTAAGTGCCAGACCAAGGAACATCAAGTGACTGAGAGTCCCATGCCTCCTGTCATAAAGTAGATATTCAGCCGGACTAAACTAGTCGTCAACTGGGCTGGACAAAGCAATTCATCGTTCAATGGACATGAGACGTTTGGAACTGGATTATGATGACAGGTCTTGAAGACACAAGGAAGTTGCACAAAAATAATGACCTAGACCTCCATATCACCTGCTTGTGTTGAATTCAAGTTTCTCCCTCCATTTGTACCCATAGCCTTATAAGGAGCATCCTATGACCAGCTGATGAAAGAGGAAAAAACCGAGGCCTGGGTTACAGCTGGGCCCAAAATCTCAGTGCCAACTGAAAACGGATTGCTATTGCTCTACAACCTCAATGTGATGATGAGAAATCCTGTGCGTAGAGCTTCAAACAGTACACCTGGTCATCAACTTGGTGTAAAAGGAGAAGTGGCCCAAATAAGAATATGCATGGGCTTTGAGCAGAGATGAATAGGTTGTCTGGTTGGAGCAAAACTCCATGATCTGGGGAAGAAGCATATGAATGGACCTATGGGAGCAGAAAGAGAGTGTGTAGCCTTGGGGCGCCTGGGTGGCACAGCCGGTTAAGCATCTGCCTTCCACTCAGGTCATGATCCCAGGGTCCTGGGATAGACCCCTGCATTAGGCTCCCTGCTCACAGGGAGCCTGCTTCTCTCTCTCCCTCTGCGTCTCCCCCAGCTTGTTCTCTCTCTCTCTCTCAAATAAATAAATAAATATTTTTAAAAATATGTAGCCTTTTCTATTCTGCACCAGTTCCCACCAATGAGTAGCCACTCAACAACCAAGTAGATAAGATAACCCCTCCACTAGAGATCAGCTAACACTTGTCCTTGTCAGCCTCCATGCCTGCACAGTGTGTCCATGAACAGAGTATCTGTGTTGACAGGATTGGAGGCTATTCATTCACCCAATAAAGCAACGTGGGCTTCCTCTTACGAAAGCAGGTAAAGCTACCACTGCTGCTGAAAGTTTAATCTGGCAGCATCCAAAGTCAATGCCAACCCCCCGAAATGTTCCATCCCTGAAGGGAACCAACCGGCTATTTGGCAGCGAGATGATTATATCGATTTCTTTCCACCCTGGAGGGCTAGAAATTCACTCTTACTGAGATTAATGCATTTCAGTACCCTGTAGTACTATGTTATGTAGGATCCCAAGACGCTAAATCAGTCACTGCACGAGTCCACCCATAGTGGTACTGGCAAAGGCATTGTAGGCAGACAACATTTTCCAGATTTCCAATAATTAAATACTTTTGTGACAACAGTAGTGATATAAGTCAAGGTGATTTTTTAATCTTGTGTGATGAAACGTGTCAACATTTGGAAAATCTACATTACTAAGTGAACCATTATTTTCCAAAGATTTTACAAAATTAGGTATGGTACAGGAGCCATTCAAGGTGAAAGACCAATAGATTGTAATGGAATGGGTACAAAAATTTCATATTCTACCCTACAAGACATTTAAAAATGGGAAGTCTTTTTTTTTTTTTTTTTTAGATTTTATTTATTTATTTGACAGAGAGAGATACAGCGAGAGAGAGAACACCAGCAGGGGGAGTGGGAGAGGGAGAAGCAGGCTTTTCCGCAAGAGCAGGGAGCCTGATCCCAGGACCCTGGACTCATGACCTGAGCAGAAGGCAGACACTTAATGACTGAGCCACCCAGGAGCCCTGAAATGTTAAGTCTTCAATATTTCCTAACAACGCTACCATTTCTGGCCCACCTCGTGTCTGTACAGACCAGTTTCCATTGGATATCATTTTCCTGCAATCTGAAGAACTTCAGAATGTCTTGAAGTCTAGGAATTCTCTCAGCTTTTGTTTTTAAAAGTCTTTACTTCACTTCCATATTTGAAAGATATTTGGTGTAGAATTCTACACTCTTACTTTATTTTTTTTAACACTTGAAGATGATCCTCTCTGTACGCTTCTAACTTGCACTGTGTCTGGAGAGAAGTCTGCAATCATTCTTATCTAGTTTTATTTTTTTAAGGTTTTTTTATTTTTAAGTAATCTCTATACCCAATGTGGGGCTCAAACCCACAACCTCAAGATCAAGAGTTACGTGCTCCACTGATCCACTCAGCCAAGTCCCCAGATAATTCTTATCTTTGTTCCTCTATATATAGCATGTCTTTTTCCCAGCTGCTTTTAAACTCCATCCCTGAGTTTTGAATAACAGTTCAATGAATTAAGAGACTCTTAATCTCAAGAAACAAACTGAGGGTTACTCAGGGGTGGGAGGGTAGGGATAGGCTGGATGGGTTATGGACATTGGGGAGGGTTTGTGCTATGGTGAGTGCTGTGAAATGTGTAAGCCTGATGATTCACAGACCTATACCCCTGGGGCAAATAATAATAGTAAAAAAAAATTCAATGATTATGTTCTGCAGTGTGGTTTTCTTTGTGTTTACTTGGGGTCCATTGTGCTTCCTGCACCTGTGGTTTTAGTTTTTAATCAAACTTGGAAAATTTCCAGCAATTATTTGAATTATTTGGAATTTTTAAAAGAATATTATGTCTTCAGATATTTCTGCTTCCAGTATTTTCTTCCATCCTTCTGTCCTCCAATTTCTCAAGTAAGATCACCTGATACCATCCCATAGGTCAAATCATCAGGGTCCAGTAACTTTTCTCAGTCTTTTCTTATCTGTGCTTCAGTTTGAATGGTTTATATTAGGCTGTGCCTTTGATTTCATTAATATTTTCCTCTGTAGTGTCTAATCTGTGGTTAAATCCATCCAGTGAATTTCTCACTGCAGTTGGTGTATTTTTCACCTCCAACAGTTCCATTTAGCTCTTTCTTTATATTCTCTTACAGTCACATTCATATTTTCTTTTAAATCCTTGAACAAGGGCACCTGGGTGGCTCAGTTGTTAAGCATCTGCCTTCGGCTCAGGTCATGATCCCAGGGTACTGGGATCGAGCCCGGAGTCGGGCTCCCTGCTCAGTGGGAAGCCTGCTTCTCCCTCCCCCACTTCCCCTGCTTATGTTCCTTCTCTCACTGTCTCTCTCTCTCTCTGTCAAATAAATACATAAAATCTTAAAAATAAATAAATAAATAAATTCTTGAACAAATTTAGAATATTAATAATAGGTGTTTTACTAACTTGTTAAGATTTTATTTATTCTAGAGAGAGAGTGTGATAATGGGAGTGCGTGAGCAGGGGAGGGGCAGAGGGCGAGGGAGAGAATCTCAAACAGACTTCCTGCTGAGCTCATAGCCCTCCCCGGGGTTCCGTCCCAGGACCCTGAGGTTATGATCTCAGCAGAAACCAAGACTTGGACGCTTAACTGAATGAACCATCCAGGCACCCCAATAACATGTGTTTTAAAGTTCTTGTCTACTGTTTCAGTATCTGTTTCTATTGACGGGCTTACCTCTTCGTTGTAGGTCTAGTAATTTTTAATGAATGCTGAACACTATTAATGTTACATTGTTGACAATTTGAATTGTATTCCCTTTCTTTAAGGAGTGTGGAAATTCGGCAGGGAGCTAAATTACTTACAGTTCACTGTGGTCTATTTGAAGTTGGATTTTTTTTTTATTATGTTCAGTTAGCCAACATATAGTACATCATTAGTTTTTGATGTAGTGTTCAACGATTCATTAGGTGAATATAACACCCAGTGTTCATCACAATACATACCCTCCTTAACACGCATCACCTGGAGTTGGTTTTTCAGCTTTGATAGGATGAGTCTAGAATAGCCTTTATTCTAGGACTACCTTCACCTTAATACTGAGGTGTGAGCCTTGTGACATCTCTACTGATTGCCTGAGTATTGGGTGAGGTCCTTCCTCTCTGGAAAGATGAAACTTGAATCTCCCAGCACTGTGCGAGCTCTGTGAGCCGTTCATCTTGAAGCCCCCTGCCAGTTGTTCTTTGCCTCGCCTCCTGGAAATGTAACCTATGTGTGTGGAGATTAGTATTCAGCCAAAGACTGAAGGGAGTGTTCTGCAGATTTCTGGACTTCTCTGCATATCTCCATCCTGTGCAGCAGGGATGGGCAAACTTGCCCTATAAAAGACAGACAGTAAATATTTTAAGTGTTGCAGGCCACACATGGACTCTGCCATATATGCGTTTTAAAAAGCAGCTCTTAGGGCGTCTGGGTGGCTCAGTTGGTTAAGCGTCTGCTTTCAGCTCAGTCATGGTCCCAAGGTCCTGGGATCAAGTCCCGAGTCGGGCTCCCTGCTCATTGGGGAGTCTGCTTCTCCCTCTCCCTCTGCTTCTCCCTCTGCCTGACGCTCCGCCTGCTTGTGCTGTCTCTCCCTCTCATTCTGTCAAATAAATACATATTTTTTAAATAAAAAAATAAAAAGCAACTCTTTAAAGCTGCATAAATCATTCTTAGTCCTATATAAAATCAGGCTGTATCTGGAATTAGCCCACAAACCATAGTTCGGGAAGCCCTGCTCTACGGGATTCTGACCTGGAAACTCCAGATCCCTGGCCTTCCTAAGCCCCAATCTGTCTCCGTAGTGATATCATTGTGTTCTGTTTCAGTTTCCCTCTCTGTTTCACGTGAAAATTGCCTCCGCTTAGGAAGCCAGGATGATTGTACAGTTCATCTCACTTGTTGCCCTTCTCTCTAGGATCATCGGCCTACATTGTCCTAAAACGCTAATTGTTAACAACTCCAGTTTTCCAAAAAAACCAGAACAACCGGTTTTCCACATATACTATCGGTGGATTTTCACTTTTGATTATGACTAACTCCGCATCATTGTGTCTTTTGAATTCCCAGTGTCATCTGCAAGAGTTATGACCTTGGATGTCAATGATCCATGTGTAAATGTATGTTTCTTAACTCATAATGCCAGTTTTCAAACTAATTTTACCAAACTACACTCCCACCATCAGTATATGAGTCTTTCTATTAATCTCCACTCTTCCCAACACTTATTGCCACAGTTCTGTTTTTTCCCACATGGTGGGCATAAAATTATATCTTGGTATGGTTTTAATTTGCATTTCCCTGGAGTATATTTTCATATCTTTCCTGGCCATTTGTGCTGTCTTTTTATAAAATGTTTGTAACATCTGCCCAATTTTATATTTGGATTGCTTTTGAAATACTTCTTATTCAGGTTTTTTTTTTAACGCATGCTAATCCTTTGTTAGTAATGCGGGCTCCAAATATTTCACAATCATAATTTGTCTTTTCACTTTATTACATCTTTTGATGAATAAAAGTTCATAGATTTAATGTAGTCAGAAAGAGCAATCTTATTCTTTATCATTTATGCTTTTTGTGTCTGCTTTTAAGAAGCCTTCCCGAGGGGTGCCTGGGTGACTCAGTCAGTTAAGCGTCGGCCTTCTGCTCAGGTCATGATCCCAGAGTCCCAGGGTCAAGCCCCGAGTTGGGCTTCCCACTCAGTGGGGAGTCTGCTTCTCCCTCTGACCCCACGCCCATGCTCTCTCTCTCTCTTTCTCAAATAAGTAAATAACATCTTTAAAAAAAAAAAACCCTCCTGAAGTCTGAAAGATATGGTCCTGTATTTTCTTCTAAAAGTTTTAAAGTTTCGTTTTTCATGTTTTATCTTTTATCCACGTATTTGTTTATAGTGAGATAGGAATTTAGTTTCATTTATTTTCCATTTAACTATTTATCCCAGCACCATGTACTGAATGGCCCATTATTTTTTTTATTAAAGTATAGTTGACATATTCTTAATTACTAGAGCTTCTGAGTAGCAGTACATGATAGGATGCATTCTCCAACCTTGACTTCTTCTTCTTTATAGTTTTGGCTCTTCTTGGTGCTCCATATAAACTTTAGGATGAGTTTGACAAATTTTTTTTAAACTGTGGAAAATTCTATTCAAATATTCATTGACTCTAAAGAACATTTTAGGTTCATTTTAGGTTCATCTGGGTGGCTCAGTGGATTAAACCTCTGCTTCGGCTCAGGTCATGATCTCAGGGTCCTGGGATCTAGGCCTGTATCGGGTTCTCTGCTCAGCGGAGGGCCTGCTTCCTCCTCTCTCTGCCTGCCTCTCTGCCTACTTGTGATCTCTCTCTCTGTCAAATAAATAAATAAAAATCTTTTAAAAAAAAACATTTTGGGGAGAACTGACATCCACGTGGTATTGAGCCTTCTTATTCATGAATTTAGTGTATCTCTATTTAGGTCTTCCATCACGTCCTTCAATAAAATTTCATAAATTTTCCCACAAAGTCACACACATCTTTCAGAAATGCTATTTTACATTATTCTCCTATTCAACAATCTTATCAAATTATTTTATCAATTTTGATAATTTATAGATTCTTTGGGGGTTTCTATATTGAAAAAAGGAAACCCACAAATTAGAAATTACTGTTTTACACAGTCATGCTTTTAGATATTTGTTATTACTTATTTCTTTACTCACTATATTCGTTAGGATACAGGCTAAAGTGTGGTAACAGAGATGTCCCAAAACACAGTGGTTAAAAAACAAAAGGTTTCTTTCTTACTTCACAGTCCAAATGCAGGCAGCCAAGTCCAGTTCTGCCACCCTTAGCATGGGCACACCTCCCTACATCCAAAATGGCATCTCCATTTTTCTCCTCTTCCACTTTAGAAAGGGCAAAGAGTCAAAAACAAAACAAAACAAAACAAACAAACAAAAAAAACAACCATACTCGTGTTCCTTCGAAGGGCATCCCCCCAACAGCACACTATTTCTACTCACCTCTCATGGACTATAACTTAAATCCGTGGTCACCCTAAGTTTCAAGGGAAGCTGAGGAAGGCAGTTTTCAAGTGCATGGCCACCCAGATCACCTGGGATCCATCTAACCTGTTTGGTGTACCTACCTGTCAGCTACTCTGGGTATTGTCACTAGGAATTCATACCTGCATCCTTCTTAGGAGGCTTCCCCTTGAGCACATGGAGCCACATTACAGAGGTGACTAGGAGTTGCATTCCTACCTCCAGTCAGCCTGTAGCCAAAGACAGAGTGGGGCAGGGCATGAAAGCCTAGCTCCCTTGCCTTAAGCCTGAATGAATTCTAGAACATAGACACCAGGCTCTTGCTTAGTCTGTAATCACTTCACCTGTAATCACATTCTTAATCAACTTCTTGCCCTTTCCTATCCTGCTTCCCTCACATCCATACAGGTGTTTCATGAAAATAACTCTCTTAATAAGTTACTTGAACATGAATGCCTGTCCCAAAATTTGCTTGTAGCCCAGTAGATGCTGGAGCTGGCTTGTCCCAGCTCATGAAAACCAACTGGTAATTGTCAGGAATTTTGTGAGCTGGCTGTTAAACACAGTCATTATTAAAATTTAAATTATAAAATCTATAATTAAAGAAATTACACTAAAAATAGAGGTAATAAGTACTCAAAATTCATTACTTCCTAGTTATTTTCCTGGATTTTCTAATTACCTGTGCTCTTGAGGTTAAGTCTACTTTAGCTGTGTGGTAGAACTTCTATCTCTTCCCAAGTCCAGATTCAGTAATGTCATGTTGGTAACTTGAAATCAGCCATGGTGGGGGCACCTGGGTGGCTCAGTCAGTTAAGCATCTGCCTTCAGCTCAGGTCCTGATCCCCAGGTCCTGGGATGAAGCCCTGCATTGCATCAGGCTCCTTGCTCAGCAGGGAACCTGCTTCTCCTTCCCCCTTTGCCCCTACCCCCTGCTTAGGCTTTCTGTCTGGCATGCTTTCTCTGGCATTCTCTCTCAAATAAGTAAACAAAATCTTTAAAAAAGGAAAGGAAGGAAGGAAGGAAGGGAGGGAAGGAGGGAGGGAGAGAGCGAGAGAGGAGAGAGAGAGAGAGAGAGAAAGAAAGAGAAAGAAAGAAAGAAAGAAAGAAAGAAAGGAAGGAAGGAAGGAAGGAAGGAAGGAAGGAAGGAAGGGAGGAAGGAAGGAAAGAAGGAAGGAAGGAAGGAGGGAGGGAGAGAGGGAGGGAAGGAAGGAAGGAAGAGAGAGAAAGGAAGGGAGGGAGGGAGGAAGGGAGGAAGGAAGGAAGGAAGGAAGGAAGGAAGGAAGGAAGGAAGGAAGGCAAAAGAAATCAGTGAAAGACAAAAGAAATCAGCCATAGTGGAAGTATTTATACTATGGAAATCTGAAAAATGTTATAAATCTGGGCATTTTTCCCCCTTCAGAGCTGCTCGTTAAATATTTGCTGGCACAACACTAGAATGACCTAAGACATCAAGTCATTGCATAAGACATGTATTATCCAAGAGGAAGAGAATAGACATGGGGGCCAAACTAGAATATGTCACATTAACCTATTTTTAAATAGGAAAAATTTGCATACGGTTAAATAGACCTAAGTGCACAATCTACTGTTTTAATAAATACATAGATCCACGTAACCACCACTTTGATCAAGCTACAAGCCATTTCGATACACCAGAAAATGCCTCTGTGTCCTCTTCACATCCATCGTAATCAACCACTGATCGCCTATTGTGTCTATTTGGTCTTCATGTAAATGGAATCAGAAATCTGTACTCTTTGCATCTGGCTTCTTTCATTCAACGTGTTTTTGAATTTCCATCCATGTTCTTGTGTCTACCAGCAGTTTATTCTTTTTTATTGCCAAGTAGTATTTTCATTATTATTTATAGGTTGGCAGACACTTGAGCTGTTTCCAGATTCTGGCTATTATGAATAAAGACGCTATGAACATTCATATATAAGTCCCTGAGTAGATATTTCTTCTATGTTCTTCCAGCTTGTGGCTTTGATTTTCACTTTCTTAACAGTGTCTTTTAAGGAACAGAATATTTTCATTTTTATGAAATCCAATCATTTATTTTTTTGTGTAGGTCATGCTTTTTGTGTCTTATATAAAGAATCTTTGCCAATTCAAGGGTCACAGAGATTTTTCTTCCTTTTTCTAGAATTTTTCTAGATGTAGGTTTTACATTTCATTCTGTAATCCATTTTAATTTTTACAAATAATGCAAAGTTAAGATTCAGGGTTTTTTTTTTAAGATTTTATTTATTTATTCGACAGAGAGAGAGAGTGAGAGAGACAGAGAGAGAGGGAACACCAGCAGGGGGAGTGGGAGAGGGAGAAGCAGGCTCCTCCGCAGAGCAGGGAGCCCAATGCGGGGCTCGATCTCAGGACTCTGGGATCACGACCTGAGCCGAAGGCAGACGCCTAACAACTGAGCCACCATGGCACCCCAATTTTCAGGGGGTTTTGTTTGGTTTGGTTTTTACATATGAATGTCCCATTGTGCCAGTATCATTTAAAAAAAAAAAACTATCCTTTCCTACATTGAATTGCCTTGGCACCTTTGTTGAAACCAATTTGCCATATATGTGTGGATCTATTTCTAGACTCTCTATCCTGTTCCACTAATCTATATGTCTGCCCTTACGCCAACACCATACTGCCTTGACTACACTTTTATGGTAAGTCTTGAAGTACAAGAATTCTTTCCTTTGGTTATTCTACATCCTCTGTTTTTCTGTATACATTTTTAGAATCAGCCTGTTGATTTCTGCACAAAGCTCCACCTTGAGAAACATGAAAAAATTGGGAGATGTAACATTTCTGAATTTCAAAACTAATTATAAAAGCTACAGTAACTAGGACACTGTTAAGTTGGCATAAGAATATACAGATAAACAAAAATATATATAAATAGATAAGGAACTGAATAGAGAATCCATAAAGAGATGCACGTATTTTTGACGAAGTACCAATGCAAGTCAATGTGAAAATAAATGTATTTTCAACAAATGGTATCAGAACTGGATAAGCATTAAAGACAGAGAAAAATATACTTCCATCCCTATATCTCATAGCATGCTCCCAAAATAATTTGTAGACCATAGACCTAAACGTAAAAGCTAAAAGTATAAAGCTTCCAGGAGAAAAAATAGAAAAAATATCTTCACAGCCCCTGGCTAAAAAGTGAAAAGAGTCACAGACTTAGGATTCTACTCAGAATACTAGAAGACTACTTAGAAGTCAGCAATAAAAAAATAAGCATCCTACTTAAAGTAAATGGGCAAAAGAGCTGAAAACGTACTTCATAGAAGATATGCATATGACCAATAGTACATAAAAAGATGCTCAACATCGTTAGAGGAAAAAAAGATAAAGACCCTAATGCAATACCATTTCATACCTATTAGAACTGGATCCAAAAAAAAAAACCCGAGGACTGATGAGGCTGTGGATTATCTGGAACCCTCATTTATTGCTGAAAGTAGCATAAAACAGTACAAGTAAATTGGAAAACTCTTTGGAAATTTCTAATAACATTAACCATGAGTCAATTTCATGAGCCAGCAGTTCTGCTCCTAGGTTTATTCCCAAAAGAAGTGAAACCATATAGATACAAAAAGGTCTTGTAGTAGAATGCTTATTAGGAAACAACCCAAATGTCCATCAACAGGAGAATGAACTAACTGTGGAATATTCATGTGGGAATATTACCATTCACCAATAAAAAGGAATGAACTAGGGATGCCTCGGTGGTTTGGTCAGGTAAGCATCTGCCTTCGACTCAGGTCATGATCTCAGGGTTGGGATATCGAGCCCCACATTAGGCTCCCCACTGGGTGTGGAGCCTGCTTAAGGTTCTCTGTCTCCCTCGGGGCACCTGGGTGGCTCAGTGGGTTAAACCCTCTGCCTTCGGCTCAGATCATGATCTCAGGGTCCTGGCATCGAGGCCCGCATCGGGCTCCCTGATCAGCGGGGAGCCTGCTTCCTCCTCTCTCTCTGCCTGCCTCTCTGCCTACTTGTAAGCTCTCTCTCTCTCTGTCAAATGAATAAAAATAAAATCTTTAAAAAAAAAAAAGATTCTCTCCCTCTCCCTCTGACCCTCCTACCTCCCTCTCTTAAAAAAAAATGAGGTTCAATAACATGCAAATAATCTGATAATCAGAACAGTGGTTACCTCTGGCAGGGGATGATTAAAAAGGGACATAAAAGAATAACCTGGATTAATGCAAATATTTTTGATCATGATTTGGAGATATTAGCATGGGGTATACCTCTGTTAAAACTCATAAAATTGTATATTGCAATGTGTACATTTTACTGTATATAAATTATACCTCAATAAAGAAAATAATATAGAAATGCATTAAGAAAGAACATTCATCAACATAAGCTTTTAATCTTTTCAATTTTGAAAACTGAATAGAGAAAGAAGCAATAGTGTATAGTGAAGTGGGAATTAAAAAGAATTTAGTCTAGGGGTGCCTGAGTGGCTCAGTCAGTTAAGTGTCTGACTCTTGATTTCAGCTCAGGTCAGATCTCAGGGTCCTGAGATGGAGCCCAGTGCTGGGTTCCGCACTCAGCAGGGAATCTGTTTAAGATTCTCCCTCTGCCTCTGCCCCTCACCCCTTCCCTAAAAAAAAACAAAAGTAAAAATTAGTCTAAATAAATGACTTCAAAGATTTATGTCCATAACAATCCAGAAATAAAGCTCCACATGGTGTCCACTGAATTGGTGAGAATAAGGTTTTTCTATAAGTAACTGAGACAGAAGATGAGAATGGCTTAATTAAAAATTTCTTGGGGCACCTGGGTGGCTCAGTCGTTAAGTGTCTGCCTTCAGCTCAGGTCATGATCCCAGAGTCCTGGGATCGAGCCCCACATCAGGCTCCCTGCTCGGCAGGAAGCCTGTTTTCTCCCTCTCCCACTCCCCCTGCTTGTGTTCCCTCTCTCGCTATGTCTCTCTCTGTCAAATAAATAAAATCTTTAAAAAAAAAAAAAAGAGTTTCTTTCTCTGTTGCGTGAAGAGCTGTGACACCAGCCCTACATATTCCAAGGAGCCAGGTTTCTCTAAATTCCTGCTCCATACCCTTAACATGTTCCTGTGTCCCAAGATCGGTGCTCAAGCTCCGGTCACCATGTATGCATTCCAGCCAGAAGAGAAGAAAGAGATCTGAAGAAGGGCTCGTCCTCCTTTAAGGACATTTCCCCACATTTGCACCCAACATTTCAAGCTGTATATTATTGGCCAGAATTAGTGCCACACTTAGATGTATGGGACTTGGAAAGACAGTCTTTATTCTGATCGGCTATGTGTCCAGAAGGAAGGGGATGAAAGCTGTCAGACGTGACAGCTACCCCAGTCCACTTCTTTATTCACCCAAATATGCACAGGCACTTTCTTTTCACATGCAAAAGACACTAATCCCCTGCTAAAAGAAAGTGACCTCAAGGTTTGAAGAACAGGGAAGGAAACCGGGAGCAGTGGGGTAAACCCTCCACATGGTACGACAGACAGCTACTCTGGGACAGCAGGGTAATGAGGGAAATGAGCCACACACACGTGGTGAGTACTCAGCCTGTCTTCTCCCTGAGCCTCTGGCCTGGTGTCCTGCAGAGCTGGGCCAAGCCAATCTGGTGTTCAAGGCTCTACCTAACTCCAACAGGCAGAAAGTACGAGCTGCAGCTCGCAGGCACTGCCCTGACCCCTCTCTTGCTTCCACTCTCTCTCACGTCCCCCTCCCCAGAGGCAACGGCCAGAGAACTCAGCTACGAAGCTCCCTGCGGAGACGCTGGTGGCCCTGAGGGGCAAAGCGGCAGGACCCTAGTTCTAAGACCATCTGTCGGACTCCTATCAGAGTAGATGAGGGCCTCCGATCTCATTCTAGACTTTCAAAAGCATTGTGGACACATTCCTAAATTAAATGTGAGATAAATTCTCCTCAGTGTCCCCACACCCCAGACCAGGAGAGATACAGAACACACAAGTGACGATCCAAACATTTATTCAGTCGACATCAGAGATCTCCACACTCCTTCATGCCTCCACACAACCTGGGCTGAGCCTGGATGGGGCCACTAGGGACCGAGGAAAGGGGCCCCATCGCGGGGCTGCCCCAGGAGGGCCTGTGTGCCATGATCCGCACCGGGTGCCGGCAAAACATCTCCCAGCCCCAGACACCCCAGTCCGATGTGCAAACCCCAGGCCTCACGTCTCGGCAGGGACATGGTGACGCCCCTCCCTCTCTCTCCACACAATCAGCAAGTTGACTGCTTCCACACAGGGTCAGGTGACAGCCTGACACCACACCCAGGTCCCACGCTGTCTCACTGCTCATGAGGGGTCTTCTCTGTCAGAGGCTCCCCAAGGTGGCAAGGGAGCCCCACGCTCCCCCTGGCAGGTCGGCCAGCTCTCAGGCTGGGATGCCTGAACCCCTCCTTCCAGGCAGACAGGGCACAGCCAAGGTCGTGCGTGTGGCCGAGGCAGGTGACGGGGGCATCAGGCTGGGACAACCTCGGGGCTCCAGCCTTGCTGCCACTTGCTACCGTGTGGCTCTCTGCAGGGTCAGTGGATGCCAACCAGAACTGGAGGAAAAGGCACTTTGAGCAGGAGTGGGAGGTCAGAGGAGAGGCCCAGTGTGCGACTCGGAAATAGGAGGGGGTGGGCTGGGCTGATCACAGGGCCGCCAGGATGCCCAGGGGCAGCACTAGGCACAGAAGCGGGATGAGGAACACCGCTGGATACAAAGAGGCAGCCTGATTTATCACTCCAACTATCCACTCCGCATAGACAGCAATATCTGTATAAACTCCAGGCACATTCCCACGACCGCAGCCAATGCCCCAGCTCACGATTCCCACCTGGACCCAAGTTTCCTTAAATTTACAGACCAGAGGGCCCCCAGAGTCTCCCTGGAGAAAGAGAAAGAAACAAATGCAGGAATGGAAGGCCATCCACGTCAGAGCGGGCTGACTGCCGTGTAAGGCACTGGGCAGCCAGGCACGTGGGGACCTTCCCCAGGGACCTACCAGGCCCACCCTTCTGTGAATATGAGAACACAGAATTGAAAAGTTAATGGGAAGGGGCACCTGGCTGGCTCAACTCTGACCTGAGGGTTGTAAGTTTGAGCCCCACACTGGGTATAGAGAGAAATAACATAAAATAAATTAAATTAAATTAAAGAAAGAAAGAAGTTAATGAGAAAACTTCAATATCCTTGGGAGGATATTATGACTGGTCATTTCCTATACCATAGTGGCTGTTAAACATTTTGAATATCACCTCTGCTTCTCTAGAACTCCTAACCCATATAGCCTGCCCCCTCCATATTTGACGCTCTACTCCCAGACGTCCCACGCACGCCCCATCGGATGCAGAACCCAGCATGTCCCCTCCCAGACCGGCTCTGAGGCCCCCGCCCCCCAGCAACCAGCTCAGACAGAAACACAGAGCCCTCCGAACCGCCCCCTCGGCCCCACCCTCCCCGCACTCAGGCACCAGGGACTCATGATTCAACCTCAGACACACCTCCTTCCCCCCCTCGCCGCCCCAGGTCCTGCTCAGGACTCCGCACCATCGCCTCGATGATGGAAACACCTAGCCTACAGTCCTGCCCGGACGGCATCGAGAAACTCGGCCCCGCACTCCAGGCCACACGTCATCCGAGCCCAGCCCTCCTCTCTACTCGCCTCGTTGCTCCAGACCTGGAAGATGGGCCCTACACGTGACAAGTTCCCTCACTCCTCGGAGCCACCGTCCGTGCTGCTCCCTCTCCCTACGATGCTGTTCTCCTCTTTCCAAGAAATGCAAAGACTCATCCTCTGAGTCCAGGCTCAAACGCCCCCTCCTCCAGTAGGCCCTGGGTGCGGAGGAAGAGGGGGGCCCAGGTTCTCCCCATGAATGTCCTTCGCTAAGGAGTGAAGGGTGGCGGCGGGTCACCCAGGCCCTGGCACCTGGGAATGAGGAACTTGGAGGGGCCATCCTCAAAGTGCAGGTGGAACAGGGTCCATGAAGTTACCTGACAAGAATCCTTTCCAGCTTCTTTATAGCCACAGAGCATCCCTTCCAGGACTCTAATCTTCTTTATTGTCAGGACTCTCTGAATCATCTCATTACACTTTTCATGGAGGACGATGTCTTGGTCGACCTCCTGGAGAACAGGCGTAATGAGGCTGCCACCTACAAGGAAGAAGAAACTCAGCAGTGGGTGGTTTGTGCCCAGGTGGACAGTAAGCCCCTCAGCACCGAGGATCCCCTTTATAAAGGGCAGGGCCGTGGGTGTTGTCCCCCTTTGACACTGGAGGAAACGGAGGCCCGAAGTGGACATGGGGAGAAAAGGAGGTAAGAATAAAATCAATAAGGCATAGAGAAGGACCAATCCGGATGGGAAGAGGGCAAGGCCTTCCCAGCCTGAGAAATCGTAATCAAGTATCTGTTACTCTGAGTATCAATAGTAATAGTGCCAGGGATCCCGTGCATCAGAAAAATGTCTTCACTTTTGAGCAGGATCACAGACTCTTGAATGGGTCGTGCCCCCAAGCTGCCGATCCAGCCTCTTCCCAGGGATGGGAGGCCCTGCAGCCTCAGCAACAGAGGCCTTCTCGCTCTGCCTAAACCTAAAGGACAGGGGGCTCCCTGACAAGCAACGCCAGTACTTTCAGAGACGGACAGCTCTGACTGGCAAACAATTCGTCACCTGCTGAGCAGAAATCCACCCTGGATAGAACTCCAAAGCCTCTGGCTCCGTCCCCACGGAACCTAAAAATACTCCCAAACCAGCCAGGCACGGTCCTTCACAAATCTACAGAAAGGGAATTCAGTCAGATATCTCTTCTCCCAAGAGCAGCGCCAGGATCTGTGCCCTTCCTAAATGGCTACCATGAAACATCTGTGCTGCAACAGAAGCCCTCAACCAGTTTCTAGACTCAAGCCGATCAGGAGCCATTACTCTGGCTGCTGCTGCTAAACTCTGCCCCCCCTTCCCCCTCTGCCAGGCAGTCCTCCTCCCTGTCCCTCTCTTTACCCTTTCTGCCTACTTCAGGGTTGGGCTGCCTCCCTCTTCCTGAGCAGGCTACCTGCCTCACCGTCTCACCGTATTCTTGTTTTCTGCCCCATCCGGTCACCCAGCACGGGGTCCCAGCTTCCACCCGGAAAGTCTTCTGAGGGATGCATACAGGCTGGATGGTCACGGTGAAGTTTACAGGGTAGAGGAGCTGCAGAAGGGCAAGGTCCTTTTCAATGGCTCCAATTACTGAGAGCTGAGGGTGGACGATGATGTTTCGGACCGGGATCACCACGCTGGTGATCTCTTTATAGAGGCTCCGATCTCCCATCTTGACACTGTAGTGGAAACGGCTGTGGAAGAGAGGACGTGCCCCTCATCGAGACCTTTCCCACGCGTGGCAGAGGCTTCCCAGCCTGGCGCCAACCTCCCTCACCGAGCTTTCTACCGCCCTAACACCAAACAGCCCTCCTTAACGACTCCCAACATCGGTTTGCGCATCCAAACGACTGGTTTGGTTCACCAAATTAGTATTCGTAGTAACGAGGCGGCCAGTGTCCAACGCGTCCCGGTTCTAGTGTGTGCGCCCCTTGGCTGGGTAAGGTTGGGTGCGGGTTTTGTCAAGTTGCTAGGGCAACAGAACCTAACGGGTAGCTGAGAGAGCAGGGCTGGCTTCAGAACTGTGTGCCCCTCGTCACTCCTCACCTTAAAATACAGTGGCCTGCAGTCAGCACCCACCGCTGTGTGATGAGGGAGCCTCCGCACACGTGTTTCTCGTAGAGCCTCACGCTCACCTGCCAAGGCCACTTCCCCTCTTCGGCCTCCTTTCCTCCCAAGAGTTTCGCAGCTACTTGGCCACACCCTGGGGTGAGAACAGCGTGGGGGTTAGAGCCTCAAAGAAGCAGAGCCCGGGCTTCCCAGGAGAGCACCAGGTGCCCCTCGGACAGACAAGGCCACGGCCCCTTAGACTCCAGGGCCCTGCTGCCGAGTCCCCAGACCCTGTACCCGCGTCCCGCTCCGACTCCACAAGCGGGGCTCCATTCCTCGGACCCTCCGTGCAGGGGCGGGGGGTGAACCCTACCCCCCCCAGACTCCCCGGGCCCCCCCCCTCGCGGGCCTCAGCCCCCGTCGAGGCTCCCAACGCCAGGCGTCACCTGGGATCAGTTCCACCAGCTGAGAGAGTAGAGGAGCCTCTTGGGGCCCCGAGGTCGCCGACTGTCCCTCGGTCCTCCACACGCTCGCGTGGGGGTCCTCGCGGCCGCCCCCCGAGGACGACGGGGAGGTGGGCGCCGGGGAGGGGGAGGGCGGCGTGGACCCGCCCTGTAGCCCCCCGAGCCGGGGCTGGAGAAGCAGGAGCCAGAGCAGGAGGCCCCGGGAGTCGCCGCTGGGGGACGCCATCGGCCCGCTCGCGCCTGCGCCTCTCTCGGTGGCAGGTGGACCAGTGCGCAGGCGCGCGAGCGGCGGAAAGAGCAGCTTCCCGCGCTGGGGGCCTGAGTGCGAAAGATGGCGCGCCCAGGTTCCCCCTGCCGGGTCTTCTCTCCGCTCGGAGTCCCGTCCAACCCCGCCCGGGCCGGAGGGGTCAGGGTGCTTCCGAGGCAACTGCCCTTGATAGGGACCTCCCAGTTCCCGGGGACACGGCCTGCTGCCCCTGCCCCTTCTGGCGCGGTCCCTGGGCTGGAGGGGGACTTAATCCTCTGTGATGGTTCCTCAGCTCAGGATTTCATCAGCCAGACCGAGATTTTGGGGTGGGTAGCTGAGACAAAGGAGTAGGCTGCTATTCTATTTCAATGATGGGGCGCCTTAAAAAAATTAGCCACCACCAAAGATACCCGCAAGTCAGTCCCTTCTTCTTAGCGCTCGGTCCCTGGCATCCGTCCCGGTGGTGTGTCCTTTTTATCTTTGTGGCCTAAAGGCTTCTGCTGGGCCTTTGCCTCCCTGGGCTTCAGCATCCCTGTTGAAGTCAGGGAGAAAACAACAATCACAGCTTCTGAATTGCAGTACTTCCCACTTTTTCCTGGCCAAAACAGGACAGCCAATCAGTTTTTCACGGATGTGGAGGCTCCCCTGGCAATTTATGTTTCAACGTCCTGGTGAAGGGGTTATTCTCTCAGGCCTTCTTGGAGGTCAGAGAAGTGAGGGAGTAGGTCATACATCATGAATCCATTCCAATATTCTCCACTAACTCTTTGCATTCCTTTCTCTATATTAAACCAAGGAGTTTCTGGCTTATCAGCTTCCTTTAGTGTGGTCCACCGTTGAGTTCAGGCTTAAAACAACCAGCGTGTAGAGTCTGCAACAAGTAGAATCAAGCCCACCTGTGTGAACCAGGAAACTGAATTCAGAATTTCTGGTAAGTGTGCTCTTGACAAATGTCGCCCCAGGCTTCCCCAGTCAAGCAAGAGTCCTTAGAATCCAATCCTATCATATACCTCTGGTTTGTTCCAATGTAGACAAGCAAACCCTTGCAGTTCTTTTTGTAAGGAAGGCTTCTCTTCCTGGGTTATACTTTGTGCCTATCCAAGAGAATGCTGGGCTCTTACTCCATTTACTAGGTCTAGAGGCAGTGAAGACTGGCAGGGGTGATACAGGTAAAGAATTGGCAAGCACTTATAATGTCCTCAGATCAACTCATTACAGTGTCTCTAAGGTAAAGAGGACCAGCCTTATCAAATGGGAGGAGGCACTATTCCTACTGGCAAGAGAGGTTCAATGTAGCTGAGGATAAGAGTGTCCTAAATCTATCCAAATGTGCCCCCGTTTAAATTTTCAGGGTCCCTTTCCCTACCAATGCTCTAACTTTTCTTTAAGAGTTCTGATGAAGCTGTTACTTCAATTTATGTTGAAACTCAGCAACCCAAAAAATCGGATACTACCTCTTATTCTCAACTGCATCAACCCTGCATGCAGTTATACAGTACATGAAATTATTTTAGGGAAATCAGAGAAGCCTTTAATCCAAGAAGTTAAAACTCAAGATTGCCATTTTCTTTCTTTAAAATCATCAGTGCAGTAAGAAATAACCAGCCCTTTCCACTATCTTTGTGTTCTTCATTTCCACAATAACATCTATTGTGACAGCCTGTTATCTCTTAATAAACTGTCAAATGCAAAGTGTGGGCTAGTGTAAGACTTTAGAACTTTCAGGAGCTGCAGACACAAGGTGAGCTTGCACCCACTGATAGGGCCTTCTCTACAAACTCCCATCATGTGTTCATGAGAAATATTAGCAGCAGGGCAAGAGACCAGAGAACACCTTGCTTACAGTATAGACGTTGGGGAAGGAAGCAGGAGCTGCTGTCGGAAAGGCATGATGTCTGGCCTGAATCCTTCAACTCCATCCCCCATCCCACCAGGCAGCCAAAGAAGACACAGAGCAGCAGCAGACATTGCCACCAGCACCACTGCCTCCTTATGTGACTGGGTGAAGGGCACAAGCTTGTCATTTTCAGGCACAAGTTAAAGCCTACTATTGCTGGTAGCACAGAACATGAGAACATGAGAACATAAAATAATGTCTACCCCTAAAGGAGGAGCCAGATCTTTAGAGATCTTCTATGCTGGGGGAGAATCAAGATCATTGAGAAGACCGCATCTCTGAGAACCAAGAATATGGTACCTAACTAACAGTGAGGCTGAGCCAGAAAAAACAAAGAATGCCCTACCTCCTTCCTCCACTACCAGGCGAGCAAGTGTCCAGGAACAAGTAACAGTAGTTTACTGCTGGAGGGAAGGGTAAAAGCAGGGAAAGACATCCTCTTTGACACATAAGCATGGAGAAGACTGACAGCTGAGTGTAGAACAGACACTGAGAAAAAAATCCAACAAGTCAGCCACCGCTCAAAGCAAAAACTAATGGAAGAATTCAAAGCCTAGTACATATGGAGGGTAACCACACAACAATAAAACTTGGCATGACAGTCTCAATACTCTCTACTAATGGGCATCAGACATGCCCATTTCTGAACATACTGTTTGTTTGTTTTAAAGATTTTATTTATTTATTTATTTATTTATTTATTTATTTATTTATTTATTTATTTATTTATTTTCGAGAGGTAGAGAGTGTACACACTGGCAGAGGAGCAGGGGGAGAGAAAGAGAGAGAATCCCAAGCAGATGCTGCACTGAGCATGAACCTTGATCCCAGGACCCTAAGATCATGACCTGAGCTGAAATCAAGAATCGGAGACCCAGGCGCCCCACGAACATATTGTTTACCGAAGTCTCTATTCACCTACACAGAATGACTAGCTTTCAACCAAAAATGACAAGACACACAATGAAAAGGAAATTAACAACACACTGTCAAGAGAGAAACCAATCAACAGAACTAGATTCAAAGAGCACATGGGGTTTAGAACTACCACACAGGGAATTTTAAATACTAGGATGAACATGCTGTAGGTGCCATCTTGCCTCCCAGCATGTGTGCACCTAATCTCAATCTCAGCTGGTCCATCTGAAATGCCCTGAGTGCCAACCCTCCCAACCCTACCCTCCCCCACCATTTCCGCTCCATCAAGATGAAAGAAACTCTCATGAACCAGGAAAAACTCACCAAGCTGTAAGAACAAAGTGGGAAAGCACTGGTGGGAAAGGAACTGCTCACCGAAAGAAGGTGTTTCATAGAACAGCTCCAGTAGATGATAAAAAAAAAACTTGAGTTTCCCTTAAAGTTAGTGACAAATAATATCTCTGGTCTTGAAGAAGCGAGTATGTTACAAACCAAGGAACAGTGGTCTATTTTAACAACCCCAAAGTGCAGGCATCCCTGGCAGCAAACACTTCCACCAGTTCAGGCCAAGCTGAGACAAAGCAGCTGACAGAAATGCCAGCCAGGATCTTAAACCAATTTGGTGTGGACAGTGTGACTCGTTTAAGGAGACTGGCTGAAGCTTTGCCCACACAGTCTGGGGATGGAAAAGCACCACATGCTACTGGGGAAGATGATGATGAGGAAGTTCCAGATCTTGTGGAGACTTTTGGTGAAGCTTCCAAGAATGAAGCCAACTGAATGGAGTCAATGTCTAAAGAAGAAAAAACGTGAAGAAGTTACTGGGAGCTGCCATTTTATAATTATGACTGCTTGTTAAAATTTTGTTCACAGACCTGATAAAAATCTAGGTCTCTAATATTTTTAAGCCCAAGCCTGTTGGACATTGCAGCTCTTTACAGTTTTTGCTTATACACAATTCATTCTTTGCACCAATTAAGCTGAAGAGGCCTGGGAATAAAGTTTGAAACAAGGTTAATAAAGTTCTTTACCTAATATGAATAAATACATACATACATACTATGATGAACATATTTGAAGGTTCTAGAGGTCAATAAATGTTTTCTAAAGAAAAAAGGTCAGATAGCAACTATTTTAGGATTTCGAGGTACAATGAGGGTATTCTGTAGGCTTCTATAAAAAAGGGGAAAATTTCCACAAAAATATAGTAATAATAGTAATTAGATATAATATTTTATAATACAAATCTAATGAGAAGAATTTGGGGAGAATAACATTTTACTTAATTGTGTTCAAAAGTAGTGTTCTCCATCAGCAAAATCAAATGCAAATTTTCTGTAATGGTGATCTATAATGGTATTTTATGCATTCAGTCTTTTAAAATGTCTTTTCATACAGATAAGTGCTGCCCAATGCTGATATTAATCTGTGAACATATAGCTTTGAGCATATTCTTCACTTGGAAGGCATTTACTAATGCCTTTCTCTTGATATTTGCCTTTGTCATGTCATTACATTGTGAATTAATCATTTCACTGAAGTTTAGGTGGCAGTTCCTCAACTACAGTTAAATGGATTTTGAAACATGTAAATTTCCTTTGTGGCTTTTACACAGAAGTCTAAAACTGTTTCTGGAATTGTAGCAGAGAGCTCAGAAAATACATTTACTGCCAGTTTGTGTGGGAATGTATATCTTGCTTGTTTTAACTTTTGACAGCACGAGAACTGTATAAAACAGCTTGACATAACTTCTGATTCAAAAAACATTAGCTATCATCAAAATGACTTTACCATAGGATAGACAGCAAAATAACACTAATACAGGATGAGAAAGAAGAATAGAGAGGATCCTGTTATAAGGTCCTTGCACTATGAGGAAGGCAGATACTATTGCTTGAAAGAAGAGGGCAATTCGTTAAAGATATACACTGTAAACTCCAGGGACACCAGCCAAAAAAGTTAAATAACTATGAATAAGACAATAGCAAAGATAAAATAGAATCATAAGTACTCCATTAATATAAAAGGAAGCAGGAATAGAGAAAAAGAGATGATACAAATAGAAAGCAGTTGGCATGATGGTAGATTTTAATCCAACAATGTCAATACTTACATTAAAGGTAAATGTCCTATTAAATGAATTAATGCTTCTATGACATGAATTAAAACAGATTGTCAGACTGGATTTTTTTAAAGCACAGCTCAACTATATACTCACCTTAAATATAAAAACATAGATAGCTTCTAGGGAAAGGGATAGAGAATGATACACAAAGCAAACACTAATGAAAAGGAGTGGTTATATTACCATCAGGCAAAGCCAAACTCAGAACAAAGGATATTATCAGGGATAAACAGAGACATTAATTACAAAATTATAAACAAAATTATAAATGTGTATGCACCTAAATACACCTAACAACCAAGCTTCAAAATTTACAGAGCAGGGAGAAAAAGACAAGCAAAATTAGAATTTGGAATTTTGATATGTCTTTCTTACTAATTGATAACACAAGTACACAGAGAACTAGTAAGTATATATAAGATCTGCAAAACACTATCCGTTAATTAGACCTAATGGACATTTACAGAATACTCTATCCTAGCAACAGCAGAATACACTTTTTTTCCCCAGTGTACGTGGAACATACACTAAGATGGGGCATATTATGAGCCCTTAAACAAATGGTAATAAATTTAAAGAACTGAAACTATACAAAATATACCCTTAGATCATAATAGAAATTAGAAACCAATCACAGAAAAATACCCTGAGGGGCACCTGGATGGCTCAATCAGTTAAGTTGTCTGACTCTCGATCTCAGCTCAGATCTTGACCTCAGTGTTATGAGTTCAAGCCCTGCATTGGAGCCCAGCATGGAGCCTAGTTAAAAGAGAAAAAAGAAAAATATCTTGAAAATTGCCAGATTTTTCCAAAAACTTTTAAAACTTTGATTTTGGGGATGCCTGGGTGGCTCAGTTGGTTAAACATCTGCCTTTGGCTCAGGTCATGATCCCGGGGTCCTGGGACCAAGCCCCATGTCAGACTCCCTGCTCAGGCGAGAATCTGCTTCTTCCTCTCCCTCTTCCGCTTTTCCCTGCTTGTGAGGTCACTCTCTCACTCTCTCCGTCAAATAAATAAAATCTTTTAAAAATAAATAAATAAAACTTTGATTTTGGACTTCCAGAATGGCTTCGTGAGAAACTCGGTTGATTCTCTCCCTAGAAAAAAAGCTATTGAACTGGTGAAAATTATTTTTAAAAATACAACTATTTCAGGTCTCTGGAAATTGTCCTATGGGCATACAAGACATTGAGAAATATCTACACGAGATAATCTACAAAACTTGGTAAGAACAGCAAGAGTCCATGGCATTTGAGCCATGACCAGCTCCCATCCCCTCTCCTTAGCTCCATATTATGGAACTCTGCTCTGGGCGAGTGGGCAAGACAATGGGATCTCCTTCTCCCCCAGCTAAGCTTTCACTTCAGAAGAAGAAGCAGGTCGCTGGTGTCTCTCATTCTCCCAAGTCTATCTGCAGAAGCCCTGTTCGAACAGGCATGCCCAAGAGGCCTGGAGCTCCCTTCCCTCACTTTGCTCCTACTCACAGTGCAGGAGCTCTACCCCCAGGCACCACGGGCTTGGTAGAATACAGAGGCTCCAATTGCCCCACCCCAGCTCACTGATAGACCTGAGGTTCCACCTTGGGAAGGACAAGTGGGAAGACCACTGGATTGCATCCCTCTGCCCGGTACCCACTCAGAGCTGAGCAGTTTCACTCCAGGAAAAGCAGGCTGCCATCCCCATCCTCAGCTCTGGTGCAGCAACACAAACATTCTGCCCAGGAGAGAGGCAGGCTGAAAGGAGGAGTGTGCTCTGCAGCTCTGCCTGAAATAACTGAATTTATTTGGAACAAACAGTAGAGAAATTCATGCCTAAGGGACTTATTTAAAAATGGAGAACTTCCCGATGAGCAATTAAGAGAGGGCTGGTAGCTCCATGACACTGGCAGCAAAAAGTGAAACAGCAGACTAGCTCAAAGTTAAACACAGAAAACGAGTGAAAGAGAGGGAGTCAAAAACACTGTGCACAGACCTTTGTGCACAAGACGGCATTCTCAGGAGTAAATGGATAAGGAACTTCCGAGCTACTAGTCCCTGGCTGAACATGTAGGGGAAAAATAAATTCCCTAAGCTGTGAAAGCCGTCTCCAAGATACACACACATATCCAACAGTAAATAGTGAAAATAAAACTGACCAAAGGAGCTTACACACAACCATTTACCATTGAGTGGCTTATGCTGATTCAGGGAAATGGGGGGCGGGTGGGATCTGAGCAGGGATATCAGAGGCTGCAAAAAAGTAGACTTTACAGAATTATCGTACCCAAGTCACTAAACAAATAAATGACCAAATAAACACCACCACCATGAGTCTGGGGTGGGGGGGTGGGGGGGAACACGGAACCAGTGTCCAGATTTGCTACAATATATGACATGTTCTCTGCCTTTCAATGACAAAATTGCAAGACATGCAAAGAGACAAGAAACGCATAGAAAAAGAGGTGGATAATAAAAAAAAACTCTCCTTAAGGAGACAGTCTTGATTTCAATTGATGCAAGAAAGCATTTCATAAAATGTAACACCTTTCCATGATAAAAACATTCAGGAAACTAGGAATAGAGATAAACAGCCTCAATATGATAAAGGCCATATATGAAAAGCCCAGTGTGAACTTCCTACTCAGTGGTGAAAGACGAAAAGCTTTTCCCTAAGATCAGGAATAAGACAAGGATGCCCACTTTCACCACTATTCAACATGGTACTGAAAGTCCTAGCCACAGCAATTAGGTAAGAAAAAAAAAAGGCCCCCAAATTAATAAGAAAGGAGTAAAATTATCTCTGTTCACAGATGACATGATCCTACGTATAGAAAACCATAAAGATCTCACAAAAAAGAAAAACCTATTGGCAATAATAAATTCAGAAATGTTGCAGGATACGAAATCAACACACAAACATCTGTTGCATTATCTAGTGCGTACACAGTGAACAATCAAAAAAGAAGTGAAAAACAATCCCATTTATGATAGCATCAAAGAAAATACTTAGGGATAAATGAATTTGAGCAAGTAGGTGAAAGAACTGTATACTGAAAACTATAAAAATATCGCTTAAGGAAATTAAAGACTTCGAGTAAACAGAAAGACATCCTATATTCATAGATAGGAGGACTTAATGAGGTCTTGTTAAAATGATAATATTATCCAAAGCATTCTGCAGATTCAACGTAATTCTCTATCAAAATCTCAATGACTTTTTTTTTTGCGGAAATAGAAAAAACTATTCTAAAATTCATGTGGAATCTCAAGGACCCCAAATAGTCAAAACAATCTTGAAACAAAGAACAAAGTTGAAAGACACATTATCTGATGCTAAGGATGGCACAGCACAGAGGAGTGAAATACAGGTCCTGGGTGTACCCACTGAAGCCTCCCGACCTCTGGACTCCTGAGGAAAAGCCACCCACCAGTCACCTTTATTCTCAGAGCCACTTGACATCAGCGTTCTGTTCCTTACCACAGAGCATCTTCTGATTTATAGGCAATCAGTTGACTTCCCCTTGTGGAGTCTGTGTATGACTCTCCTGGTCTCCATCCAGGCCCAGTCTGGGGACAAAGCCTTCTGCCCTGACCCCAGGGAGGTCATCAAAGATACATGATGGAGATAACCTCTCATGGAGGTTCTGAAATTTTAAATGCTCATGTTTATGAGGGGAGAGTAGGAAAGTAGGGGGAGGAAGAGAGAGCAGGGGAAGGAGGAAACTCGAAGGGAAAAGTAGGGAAGGGAGGGGAGTGGAGGGAAGGTAAGAGGGAAAGGAAGGAGGTGAGGAGATCATAAGGAGACAAGGAGAAGGGACGTGGAGGGAGGGAGGGAAAGAAAGGAAGAAACCAAGTTATATATAGGTAGAAAGATACAAAATGCATCATTTGGGGTGCCTGGGTGGCTCAGTTGTTAAGCGTCTGCCTTCCGCTCAGGTCATGAACCCAGGGTCCTGGGATCAGGCTCCCTGCTCTGTGGGAAAGCCTGCTTCTCCCTCTCCCACTCCCCCTGCTAGTGTTCCCTCTCTCACTGTGTCTCTCTCTGTCAAATAAATAAATAAAATCTTTTCCAAAAAAAAAGATGCATCATTTTCAGAAGACAGAATTGCCTTCTAAAACAAATCCAAGGGCACCTGGGTGGCTCAGTGGGTTAAAGCCTCTGCCTTCGGCTCAGGTCATGATCTCAGGGTCCTGGGATCGAGGCCCGCATCAGGCTCTCTGCTCGGCAGGGAGCCTGCTTCCTCCTCTCTCTCTACCTGCCTCTCTGCCTACTTGTAATCTCTCTCTGTCAAATAAATAAAATCTTTAAAAATAAATAAATAAATCAAACAAATCCAAATGAGCCGACTGAAAAATTAATAAAACTATAAGAAAACAGACTGAGAGGGCTAGGAAAAGATCAATAGACAAAATCAATAACTTTCTATCATGTAGCAATAACAGAATAGAAAATATCACAGAAAATAAGACATTCCATTAATGATAGCGACACACATTTTTAAAAATACCTAGGAATCGGCATTTCACCAGGCTCCTCTGACCCTTTCTTATCCCTCCCTCCTCACTAGTGGAGCTCCAACCATACTGGCCTCCTTGATGTGCCTCACTGGCTGTTCCTTCTGGCCCCAGACATCCAGACGGTTCATTTCCTCCCCTCCTGGGTCTATACCAGAGTTGGCAACCTTTTTCTATAAAGGGCCAGACACTAAATATCTTAGGCATTGTGGGCCGAGAGACAAAATCAAGAATATCATACACATACATACACAGAAATAGAGAAAACCAGGTTCCACAATATACGGACAGATGAAATTCAAAATATAGTAACAACCGAGGACTGGTTTTCGTTTTTATTTTTTGGTAACAGGTTTACAAAGGAGAAGAATGGAATTCTTTTAGGGGATACCACCAAAGTTCAATGTTTCCAATCGTGGAATTGATTGCAAATGCTCTTCTGCAAGAACCATCCTCAGCTAAGGGGTGATGGGCCAGATTTGGTCTGTACTCAAATGTCACCTCCTGGGTGAGGCTCTCCCAGGACCCCCTCCCAAAAGTTGTACCCCCCCCCAACCCAGTCTTCCCTCTTGGCCTCTGATCTTCTCTGCTGCACTATGTATTTCACCCACGTAGACAGTTACTGTCCTTGCCTTCTACATGTAAACTTTATGCAGGCCGTGTGTCTTCCCACTGCTGTATTCCCAGTACCTGGGACGTGTCTGGCACATGGTAGGGGCTCCATAACCATCTGCTAAATGAATGAAGGAACAGAATTGAGCGAAGGGATGGGGCACCTGGGTGGCTCAGTGGGTTAAAGCCTCTGCCTTTGGTTCAGGTCATGATCTCAGGGTCCTGGGATCGAGCCCCACGTCGGGCTCTCTGCTCATCAGGGAGCCTGCTTCCTCCTCTCTCTCTCTGCCTGCCTCTCTGCCTACTTGTAATCCCTCTCTCTCTCTGTCAAATAAATAAATAAAAATCTTAAAAAAAAAAAAAAAGAATTGAGCGAAGGGAGCCCGTGTTGATACACTGGTACCTCTAAGAGCTTAGAGCAGTGCCCGGCACAGACACCCCACCTCCTGCCTACCTGCCTGCTGACTCCTCTGTCTCCCTTCTCCCCTGGTGGCTCCTGGTCTCTGTCCCTCCAGTGGGTCCCCCTTTGGCTCTCTCAGTCTTCGTCCCTCATTTACAGACGCGACTTCAGGAGCAGCTCCCAGGACTCCTTCCCTGCACAGGGCCTCGGGAAGACCCCGCACTCTCCACCCAGATGCCTTAGCTCTGCTCTCCTCCATTCTGTCCCGCGCCCCCCCCCCCCGCC
>LNAC01000008.1:5855135-5870480 GCA_002007465.1 Ailurus styani | reverse complement strand
GAGGGGGAGTCTGCGCGGGTCTGTTTACCTACAGCCGGAGCATCTGTGTGTCATGTATTGTCTAGGTGTCTTCGCGCTTGGGGGGGGGTCCCTGTGTGCTGCGTCTGTGTGTCTGTGGGGGACGGCCCGTGCCCGTCTGGGCGTCGGCTCCGCGGGTCTGGTCAGGGTGTTTATATGGACACACGTGTCTGTGTGTATCTTCGTGAGTGTGTCTGCGAGTGCTGCTTCCGTGGGTTTGTGTCGGGTGTTTATGTGTATCTGTGTGTGTCTGGTCATGGCTCGCAGGCGGCTGCAGCCCCAGCCCCAGCCTCCAGCCCCAGGAACACCGCAAGTGGCAATGGGCTGGGTGCCACCCCCCCTGCCGGGGCGCAGCCCCCCCAGCCCAGTCCGAGAGGCCCCCACAGCCCCCTTCACCAGCACCTCGCTGGCCCTCTGGCTTGCTCCTCCGTTTCACCCCACTTCCCATCTCCTCTCTTCCCCGCGTGGCCTGGGGGCCACTTTACCCACACAGCTCGGGGTGGCCCTTGCCACACCCCTGTGACCCCTGCCCCTCCTCTGCTTGGCGCATTCCAGGCCCCACCACTCCCTCTCCCGGGGCCACTCCTTGTCTGTGTCCCATGGCTCCACGCTTCCCTCTGCTGGCCCTTTGCAGGGGGGTAGAGGGGGGCAGGGGGAGGGTCTGCATCTCTGAGGGACCTCAGAGTAAGGCTTGCCCCGGGGTGCCCACCCAGTGCCCAGCCTTCAGCAGATGGCAGTGACAGGGGGAGGTGGGAAGGCTGAGGTGGCATGGGGCCCCTCTGGGCACAGATTTCTGAGAGTAAGGACATCTTGCAAGCACATTGGGCTCCTTTCCTCTCCTGGGCGTCTGTGCCGGGGGTGGGAAGGAGGTGCTCCTTGTTATTTTTAAGTGCCTGGAGCCTTTGATAGAAACTTCAGAGGCAATGCCCCCCTTCCCCAGGCCCGGGGGGAATTCCTGGGTGTGGAGAAGAGCTGGGGCCAGAGCCCGAAGGCAGGATTGATGGGGGGAGGGGGGTTCTACCTGGAGTCCCCCCCACCGTCTTCCTGCTGTGCCCAGGTCCCTCGGATCCTGTCACTCATCCTCATGGAGGGGGGACAGCCGTCGTCGAGGGATGCGGTCGGGCCCCCTCCTAGCTGAAACACAGGACATTCCTCCCCTCATCTGGAGGGCAGAACACCCCACATCTGGAAATCTGACAACATCCGGTGCTGGGGGGGTGGGGGAGGCAAGTTTTTCACTTTCCTTCCAGATGTTTGGCAGGAGTATTGAGAAAAAAAGGGTGGGGGGAGGGTCCACAGAGAGGAGCCAGAAATACCACAAGAGAACACAGCCAGAGGGGGACACACAGAGAGAGGGCTCTGGGCAGCCCCATCGCCCGGGCCCACTGGCCCTCGAGACAACTGACTCTGGATGTCCCGTGGGGACTCCGACCACCCACAGGCGCAGCCAAGCCATTACCCAACTCCCTTGCATTCATCATGGGTGAAACCGAGGCCCAGGGCAAAGGACGCGCTCAGGGTCCTCCAGATTTCTGATCTCATGTCTTTCCTCCACACATAACTGCCACACCCCAGGAGCCACCCAGCACCAGCCTGAACTGGGGCAGGCGAGTGGCCTGGGCCTCCGGAGCCCCAGCAGCCAGGTCCGTGCCACGGGGTGGCCAGGCCCACAGCGGCCGGTGGGAGCCACACAGCACCGTCTCCTCTGACTGGGGGCGTGTGAGGGAGGGGTGCTTCTGGGTCCCCTTCCCTCATGCCCAGGGCAGATGTCCTGCACCTCCATTCCCTCCCCAGGGCTCAGATGGAGAGGCTGGGCTCTGGCTCCTGGGAGCAACAGGGCCCAGGGCTCGCCCTGCAGGACCAGTCTGGACCTAGAACTAATGCCCAGCCCCCAGCAGGGGCTCTGCCGAGATCAGTCCCCTCTCCCGGCAGCAGGCTAGGCTGGTGAGGCCAGAAGCAAGGGGAGGGCACAGGGGGGCAGGCAGGCGAACAGGGGGTGGGGCATTATCAGAGGGAGGGGCAGGCAGTGGACAGTACCTCCCCCAAGTCCCAACCTGAGCTCCGTGCCCCTTGGGAATGACAGCCAGCAGGCAAGATCCAGGCAGGGCCTGAGGGGACTGGAGAGCCTGGGGGCAGGGGAGGGGTCTGGATGCTCCTAACCCTTTTGTTCCTCCAGCTCCAGAGTCTGAGCGGTGACCCAGTCTGATGCAGACTCACAAGTCCCACATTCCAGAGCCCCCTCTCGCCCCGGCCAAGGAGAATACTGGGGGAGACGTGGGCCCTGACTTCTGAGGGGCCCGTGGATCGAGGCAGGAGGCACTTGGCCACACTGGCCTCCTTCTAGGTTATTTCCAGCCCCGATATCTTTGCATAGGCTGCTTCCTACCCCCTCATACCCTGGGCTGGGACCCTGGCCATGGCTTGCTCCTGGTCACCCCCTGGTCTCGGGGATATGTCACCTCCTCTGAGAAACCTCCTCAGACTACACTGGCCTGCTCCCTCTGCCTTGTCTCTCGCCCTGACTCCCCATCACTGTGCACCCTGAAATGAATCTGTTTCTTTGTTATCTTGTTTCTTATGTGGCTCCCCCCCATCCCATGAGTGTCAGCTGGCCAGGAGGAGTAGAAGAGTTTTTGTTGTCCCACATCTAAATATCCCCAGAGTCTCCAGCAGAGCCCAGTACACAGTAGGCGCTCAATAAATGTGGGATGAGCAAATGTCACAAACATCTCAATTTACACATTTCTTACAGGGGGACTGGGACCCATTGCCAAACTCCATCCATGGCATGGGGTCAAGGGAGATGGGGGTGGGGGGTGGTGCTGGCAGAGCGGCTAGAGTCTGGATCACTGCAAGGGGCACCCCGGGACGGCAGTGCAGCCAGCAGTGGCTGCCACCTCAACCCGGGCCTACCCTGCCTGCCACTCCCACCTCCTGGCTGAGGTTCTTCTCACTAACCTGAAAAGGCCAGGGTGACCCCATGGTCTCGGCAGTGACTTGACCGTGAAGACCAGCCAGCAGGGGGCGTAAAAGGGATAGAAACCAGCCTTTGGATCCAAACCCAAACCCCAGAACCCAGGATCCAGCCCAGAACCCAGACTCCAGACCTGGAATCTGGAACTCCAAACCCAGACTCCAAACTCAGGTCTCAGGATCTGAACCCCCAACCTAGAACCTGGAAACTGACCCCACTCCGGGGACCCAGACTTTAAAACCCAGGATGCCAAACCCAGACCTTAAATCCAGACCCCAGACCCAAGACCCTAGGCCGAGGACCAGGACCGTAAACCCAGAGTCCAGATGCAGGACTCAAGACCCAGGACCCAGGACTCAGGACAGGGGCTGCTGGCATTCCAGACCGGCACTGTCTATGGCTCTGTGTAGACAAGGGCGGGGAACGGGGGAGGGTAAACCCTTGGCAAACAGCAGGGGTGAGTGCTTGGCAGACCTTCCTGGTAGTGTTCCTCTGAGGGGCATGAGGAATGTCCCTCATCCTGTCAGAGCCAATCTGGGGAGCTCGGAATATGGTGGCCACGTGGAGGGGGTGGTGGCGGATGACGGGAGGGAGGGATGGCTAAGGCCTGGCCATCCTTTGGGCCCAGGAGCCAGAGGCAGGGAAGGAGGGTCGGGCCCTTGTCCCCCTGGCCACAAGCTCCACAGGCCGCCCTGGCCCGCCCCAGACCGCCCCTCCTGGCCCGAGGCCTCGGGGCTGGGATGCAGGCCCACACTTCCCGGAGGAGTCGAGAACGCGGCCTGGGCCAGACCCAGAGCCTTAGAAGTAGGTCAAGTGTTGCTGTGCAGCAGGTCCTGGGGACCCCGTCCAGGCGCGGGCAGGCCCCTGGGCGGCAGCTCACCCCCCCCCAGGGCACGCATGTGTACCCACACGGATGTGAACCCCCCGCCACGTGGTGGGGGCCCACAAGCACGGACCCCAGGCAGGACCCTCGGCCCCCGCCCAACTTCGCAGATGGGGGCACTGAGGCCCCAGGAGGGGCAGGAGCTGCCCAGCCAGCCACTCTGGGCAGAGGTGGCACGAGGCAGCCACGAGGACCAGGAGGAGAGGAATTCCTGCACCATCCCACAGTCCTGGATCCTTGGGCGAAAGTCTGACTCCAAGGAGGACTTCCCAGCAGGGCTGCTGTGCCACCAACAGGATGTGGCCTGCTTCCCGGAGCATAGCCCCGGGCCTTGAAAGATGGGAAGGCGTGGCCAAGGGGGCGGCTCTTGTGACCCGGGCTGGTCCCAGCTCCTCTGGGCCTCCATTTCCCTATCTGTACAATGGCCACCGGTGCAGCGCGGTGACAGTCACTGCCCCGGAGCCCCAGCGCATCCTCGCCACCCCCACACCACACACACACAATTCTGTCTTCAGCAGGCCAAATACAACCCTCAGGCCCCTCCCTCTGCCCACTGTGCTGACGGCGACCAGATGCTCCAACCTTGTGGTTCTGGGGCGGGGGTGGCAGGACCCAGCGGGCTGGCAGGCCAGCCCTGGGTTTGGCCCAGGGACCTATAATCAGCTCCTGCCCCTCTGATCCCTGCCCAGGACTGACGCTTGGGGCTGTGGTGTCCTGGCCGGCTGTGGCCACGGCCGCTATATTTGGGAGCCCAATTGAGCATGAGGGAGGGGTGGGCAGGCAGAAGGCTCCAGGGACCAGTGCCTCATGGGAGGACAGGATGGGGGACACTGTTGGCCAGGCGGGGTCCTCTGCAGAAGGAGGGCATAGCTCTGACTTTAGGGGCCCGTCTGAGAGGCATGATCTGCTCTCAGGACATCCATCCTGTCCTCCACGGCAGGGTCTAAAGAGGTAGATTGAAAATGTGTCCGGGAATACTGAACTCCTTATTTAGTCCAAAGAGTCAGACCGTAAGTTGGGGCCAGGCCTCCTGAGGGCGTGAGGAAGGGGTGGGGGCTGACAAAGGTGACGGGAGAAGAGAAGCTCTTAAGGGGTGAGTTTGGGCTTCGAGGGGTCTCGGATGGGGGGATGGGAAGAGGGGTGCCAACGTGCTGAGCGAGCCAAAGAATGGAGAAAACAGGGCCCGAGGCAGGGGTCCGAGGGAAGGGGTGAGGTGCCGCCCAGCCCCTCCCCAGCGTGGCCTGCGGCCTCCCCGAACTACCTTGGACGTTCCCGCCACTGGGCCAAACCCTGTACACTCCCACCAGCAGTTTCCCAAAGAGCAAATATTTATTGTCCTTGGAAGAAAAAAAAAGAGTCCCCTTTTAGGATCAGGGTCTGGGAGCTGCTTCTGAAGCTTGCAGGGGCTCCGCGGCGGCCCGAGGTGACCAGGAGCGCCCCCCCCCCGCCCCGGGACTGGCCGAGGGTGGACGAAGGAGCCTGGGACCCGAGCTGGCTGGGAGGAGAGGGGTCGTGGCCGGCCCAGGGTGCGGGGCGGGGGGCTCTGGCCTGGGCCCACTTCCCCGCAGCGGACAGACCCTGTCGCCGCAGCAGGAGGTGTGAACGTGTGTGGAGACGTGTGCCGTCCCGTGTGCTCACATGTGTCCCACGAGGCTGTGAGCACACATGTGTGTGAACATGGCCGGGGGCTCCTGGCTCTGGGTGCACGGCCATCTGGGAGGCTGTTCATCTGTTGGCACGGGGCGGGGTGGGGGCACGTGGACACAACCTCTGTTGAATGGCCAATTCAGTCAAAAAGGAGAGTAAATTTAGCAGGGGAAAAAAAAAACCCCGTCAGTCAGACGAGGAGTCTGAATTGGGTGGTTGTTTGACTGGATGGACCGACTGTCTCAAGCACACAGTCCCTGCTGGCTGGAGGAGGAACGGGCCCCCCCCCCAACCCCCAGGCCCGCGTGGGGAACTGGAGACGGGGACCACGACTGCCCAGAGATGAGACATGGAGGCAGAGATGGGGACAGATTCAGAGGCCAGGGAGGGAGGGTCGCGAGGCCAGCCAGAGACAAAGAGAGCCCCCGGGGCAGGACGCAGGCTCCCAGAGCCCAGACCAGGTGTGTGTGCACACGGCCCTCTGGCCTGGCCCTCAGCTCTGAGCCAAGGAGAAGGCAGACGCAGCCTTGCCCTCCAGCAGCCCGAAGTGCACAAGAAGGGGGCACCAGGCCGGGAGGCAGGAAGAGAGGGTGGGCCTGGGCAGGATGCGGACGGGGCAGGGGACAGGGAAGGCAGTGGTGGAGATGAGGACGGGAGGGTGACGAGGGGGTGATGGTGGTGATGGCAGAAGAGGCCATGGTGCCCAGGAGGGCCTCCCTCCCTGTCACCTTGCTGTGGTGGCCCCATGAGACCCAGGGCTGTCCCCACCCCGCCCCACCCAGCACCAGCTGTGTCCTTGCCTCCAGTGCCCACACAAACACCCTCTGTGGCCCAGGGTGTGGAACTGCATTAAAAATGGCCCAAGCCCCCAGCCAGGAATAGTCAGGGTCAATTCCAGTACCTGCCTGTGCGGATATTTATATATCTGCCCGCCTACCCCGACTGAAACAGCGTGCGCACACCCGCGCGCGCACACACGCTCAGAAACGCGAGTCAGGCTAACCTGCTCCTGCTATGTATCTGGGTATGTCCGGAGATACTCCCTGGGCCCTGGACACTCCCCTCACCACCTGGTCTCTACTCACCAACACCGGGGCCAACAGGAATTACATTGACGTGTGTGTGCTCGCACACACACACACACGTGCCCGGCCTACGGGGGCTTGCACCAAGAGCAACCACACGCCCATGCACACACCCTTAAACATAAATCCTTATGCAATATAGATGCCTTTGCACAAATGTTTACACACACGTATGCATGCCTGAGCGCACACATTCGCACACGTGCCCTTTGCACGCATATGTACACACAGTCACGTACCTTTGCGCACACACACCCCTAGCACATCACAACTCCGAGCTCACTCACTGGTACAGAAAGAGCCCGGGGTGGGAATTAGAAGCACTGGGAAGGGGGAGAAACCAGGGAACCATAGCAGGCCCGCTGGGGAGGTCTGAGAGCTTGTGTGAGTACACGTGAGTGTGAGTGTGAATGTATGCGTCCAGGTGTTTGGGACCTTTTGCCTGCCTCCACCCTGGCCCCCAGGGGGCCATCCACCACCCTCCACCCTGTCCACAGAGGGAAAATAGAGGCCAGAGCACAGCAGCTGGGCCTGGGGAGGTCAGCGTCCCCAGGTTTGGGGCTCGCAAGCCTTAGCATCTGTGTTATTCTTGGCACACTCCAGCCAGATAAGCACGGGGGTCAGAGCTCGGCTCTCGTGGGAAAGGACTCTCTGGAAGTCTCCCGACCCATTCCTTTCCCAGATCCTGGACCCCAGAGCAGGCAGGGGTGGAGGCAAAGGGAAAGAGGGGTGGCCGAGGGACAGGCTAGTCTTCACCGGGCTGGCCTTGAGGGATGGGGGGCAGGGGTGGGACCACAGCAGACTCGGAGACTTGCAGATGCCCAGGAATGCGGACTGACCCCTCAAACCAGCCCGAGGACGCCCAAGTACAGGGGCCGGAGCACGTGGAGAGGGGCAACGCCAGGCCCCCAGCTCTCCGCAGCAGCTGGACCAGGGCCCCTCCGCTGCAGGGAGCTTCCTGAGGTTTTGGAGTCCGGGCTAACGGAGAAGCTACTTCAGAGAGATGGTTGGAATGTTAGAGAACCTTAAAGCATCACGCCCCATCCATAGCAGATCATGACGTGCTGGGCCTAGGGTTAGTTAGCTGTCCCCCGTCTCCTCACTGACTCCTGGAGGCTCTCCCCTACAGAGACCTCGGGGCACACACTGGCACAATGGGGTGGGGTCTTGGGTCAGCTCAGAAGGCACGCAGTCCCCGCAGCACAGTCAGAAGGAGGCAGGCTTGGGCCTGAGTCTCCTCCCTCCCCGACTTGCAGGAACCTTTGCCCCCAGCCCAGGTCTCAGGACCTTGCAGAAAGCTGGAGTTTGTCTGCTGGAGCTTGGAGCTCGGAGCCAGGTCAACAAGGGAAAAATCAGCTGGAATTCTCCAGGCATACAGGCTCACCCAAGGCTGCAGAGGAGCTGGGGGCTTCCTTTAGCCTCCCGGGGGGCCCGGCCTGACAGCAAGCCCCGCCCCCCTGAAGAGGGGCCTTGCCTTCAGGAGTTCTGGCCCCCTGGGTTGGGGGCAGTGGATTAGCTGGCCCCTTCCGCAGCCCACCCCCATCTGCACACTCCCGCCCAGCCCGGTCCTCTGGTCCTCTGATGGCTGCAGCAGTCTGGGGTCAGCGACCGCGCGCGGAGAGGAATCATTGATTGCGGTTGCCAAGAGCCCTGGCCACCTCCGGCCCCGCGTGCCTGACCTTGGGGTCCAGAGAAAGGACATGCCATTCTCCCCACCCCCATCGCCCCCGTGAGGACAGCAGCCGCAGGGACAGCACGGCCAACCTGCGCTGGAGGACTGGGGTGCACCTTCCCCACAGCCCCCCTCCACCCCACCCTACTCCCGCCTCCCAGGCTTCAGTCTCCCCTTGGGGAGCTGGGCTCCCATCACCTCCAGCTTGACCCTCGGGCTGGGCTTTGAGCTTTTCACTCACTCCTGAGGCTGCAGAGGAGCCCCAGACACAGAGCAGCAGCCCAGGGCAGGCGGGGGCTATGTCGGAACTACGTGACTTTGGGCAGCCCTTCCTGGTCCCAACCAGCTGCCACAGCCCCTGCAGCCTCTGGGGAAGTCTCCGGTTTATGCACAGCCACTCTCCTGTTATCTCTGGAACCTTCTCGAAGGTGGAGACCCACTGATCCCCAGCGGGGTCCTTCAGCCTCTTCCACAACGAACCGGGCCCTGGGTGTTGGGAAGACCTGGTACTTGGTCTGAAGGAGCTTGGTGACCTCTGGCACGCCATTGCCCCTCTCTGGACATCGCCCTCCCACACACAGTTTTATAAACTTCCCCAAGTGCTTCCCCTTTCTGGCCAGTTCAGCCAACGTCCACGGCGCCTCCGGGCCAGGCTCTGTGCCGGGCGCTGGATAACCGGACAGACACAGTCCTGGTCCCAGCCCGAGATGTTCCCAGCGTCACTGCCAGCTCATTGCTTCACCCAGCCAGGGTTCTCTGAGGCATGAAAGGAAACTGAGGCCCGGAGAGATGGCCCAGCCGTCCTCAAATGGCCCAGCCTGACCAAGGACCACCCACATAGAGCATCCCTCTAATCCACGCAGGGCCCAGTATCACGACCTAGAGGTCCCCGGCCCTAAATCTCTCCCCCACAGCCTCCAGCCAGGACCCAGTGTCTGAACTAACCCCCTTCCCTCTGCTTCTTCCTTCCTGGCCCCCTGGCCCTTCAAACCGCAGGGCCCAGCCGGCCTCTGGAACGCGTGCCCAGGACCTCGGTGATATTTTGAGTTTAAGAAAACTTTGCAGTCGGCAGGAGCTCTTAAAAGTTATAAATAGCAGCAGCGGGAGCCCATGCTGGGAGAGGCGGAAACACGTGTCAAACACGCCTGGGAGGGGGTATTCCGAGGCACAGACACCCCCCCCCCCAGGGACCCACCAGGCTTCAGGGGATTTTACAACCACTAGAGCGGGAAGTCACACCCCACCCGGAAGGCGTCTGGGAAAGGAGACTCCGTTCCCGCCTCCCCCCCCAGGGTCCCAAGAGGTTGGCCAGGTTGCCCAGGCGTGCAGGGATGCTGTTGAGAGGCATCTGGCGGGCTGGGAGGGCTTGTTCCTCCCCGCCCCTCCCCGCCACCAGCTCCTCACTCGGCTACCCAGCATGGGAACCCTAGGGCTCAGATGAGTTTGGGACCATGTCCGCACCAACCCCAGCCAGCACGGGCGGGATGGGGTGGGGTGGGGGGCGGGTAAGCCTGGAGTGAAGAAGGGACCATGCCAAGGTCACGCGGGAGCTGGGTAGCACTCAGACCCCCAAGCTGTGGTTCTTCCCACTGAGCAAAAAGCCACCGCGGCCTCCCTTCCCGGTACCTGACCCCCCTCTGGTTAAGCAGCGTGGGAAGCCTGAAGACAGCACTAGTGCCGGCGGGGACGAGGGACTCTGTCCACCGCAGCAAGATGCGTACCCGCGCCCACCCCAGGGCCAGGTGTGGGGGCTCAGGCTTGCCTTGAAGGCCACGGGATTGGAGGACCTGCTCTCAGAAGCCTGGTGTGATGGGACACAGCCAGGAAGCCCCCCTCGATTTTCTCAACTGCTCTGCCGTGTTCACGGGCCACAACCATCACTCCGAAGACGGAGAGGTCAGGAAACTGAGGCACATCTGAGACCATCCCCACCCCACCCCCACCCCAACAGGTCTGGGGGCGGCAGCCAGATCTGGCATCCAGGCGCTCTGAACCTCAGGGAGCCCCAAAGGGTTTATGGGGCTCCCAATGAATGAGCCTGTTGAGCTCAGAGGGGGCCGGGCCCGAGTAAACATGACTGGTTCTGAGCTGCCTTTCTCCCCCTGCCTCCTTCCCCAGGACCCAGGACCAAAATACAACTTCCTGTCCCCGGAGCTGAGGGCCAGACTCCCCCCTCAGAACCCTGGGTTGGGGCTCATTGCAGGAACACAGCCTGGCCAGCATCGGCAGCCCCCCGGCGGAGAGAGAGGGCTTCAGCCTTTTCAGTCACACGTCTGCCTCCAAGCCCCGAGGACCTGGGCCCTTGACGGAGCCCCTTCAAACCTTGAACTGCCCATCTGTTAATGGCAGATTAGGGAACCAAGACCATGAGCAGAAAGGGGACCCCACAGGTCAGGGCAGAACAGGCCCCAGCCTCCCACTTCCCCAGCCAGTGAGGGTAGGAACAGAGGGAAGAGTAAGGGGGGTGTGGGGCTCAGAGGACGGAGAGGTTGTGAGAGTGGAGGGTCAGGGAGTAACAAGCTTGAGAGGGGGCAAAGGAGCCGCTTCCCTTTGGGCACTGTTGCCCACTGACCTGTCAAGCTGAAATCTGCCCCCCCCACTGGTGCTGGTCACAGAATGGCCTATCCACCCAGGGGCCCCCCTTGGAGCTGCGCACCTGGGAGCAGCCCACCGGGGTGGGGCAGGAACCCCGTAAACGCTTGTTTGTCATAGCCTCACTCCAGCCCCCCAAGCCCCAGCCAGCACAGTCTACTCCCTCGGCCTCATCTCCCCCACCTGGAGGCCAGGGAAGGACAGGCTCTCTGCCTCCCTCTCCAGCCTGTGAACGAACTAGAAAGTACTTTGGAAACTGTAAAGTATGGTATCCTCCCCCCAGGAGCCTAGAAGACCTGGGGAAGGGTCACCCCCCACCCCGGGGACGGGGGGGGGCGCCTAGGAACGTGCCCCGGCTGCTGGGGGTTGGTTTGGGGCCAGCCGCCTCACGTGCCGGGCGCTGGGGGCTCCGACTGGAATGTGCTGAGCGGCAGCTGCCACGTGAATCATTACACCTCGTCAGGCTGAGCCTGGGACTTCCAGACCCAAACCAGCTCCGGCTGGGCTCTGGCAGAAGGGCAGCCTCCAGCCAGGGTCTCCAGGTGCTGGGGTGAGGTGCCAGGACCTCGGAGGGCCTCTTCTGTCCGTCTGCGTCCTCACTCGCCATGTCTGGACCCAGCCCTGGTTCTGTCGCAGCCCATTCCACAGAACCACGGAGGAAGGCACGTCATCATGGCCACAGCCCTCTGCCTCTAGAACCTGAAATTGCACACGCAGACCCTGAGCCCGGGTGTCACTGGCTGGCTTCACGCCAAGAGCCCACATTCCAGTGGGCAAGGAGTCTGATACAGAGTGGCTATGGGGCTGCAGGGTTAGGACAGGGGCTGGCTGGAATGAGTGTCCCCACATGTCCCCTGCCCAGGGAACACTCAGTGCCCAGGACTGAGAGGGGAGGCCTTCTCAGGTCTCAGTTCCTCCACCTGTGACCTGGGTAGTAACTACCCTGAGCGGCCATCTGATTTCTTCAGATGCCCCAAATATGAATGAAATCACTTACAGGGGCTGTGTTCCTACCTCACGGGGCCTGAAATTTCTGAGATGTGGAAAAGCCAGGAGGGGCAGACAGGGACACAGGACCAGATAGAAGGAGAGTTAGCCCGAGACAGGCTTGGTAAGGCCAGGAGAGGACCACTGAGGCACACTCCCACTGGAAGGGCCAAGCTGACCCGGGCACCTGGCAGGCACACCCACGGAGCTGGGGGAGGGCCCAACTCAGGGCACCAAACACTGGTACCCTTGGACCTGCCTCTGCTCCCCCACCAGGGGTCTGGGACAAAGTCCTGGTCTGGGGCAGGGCTTGGTAAAAAAATAGCTACTTTTTCTTTTCAACCTCTCACTCAATCCTTTTCCTGTTCCTAGCAGCAACAACCTTGCTTAGGCCTGAGCCCCAGAAGCTGCTAGAATGATCCATGGCCTCTCCATGGTCAACCTGAGTCTGCTCTGAGTCTCCAGGCCCTGCTTGGAAGACCTTGTGGGCTCCAGGTGAGTGGGGTCCAAGGCAAGCCTGGGACGCGAGTGCAGGCAGGAGGGGCAAGGCCGTGGTACCCCACTGTGTGTGTGTACCTGTGTCACGTCTGTGGGGCCCACAAGGCATGCCCGCGTGGAGGTGTCTGTGACCCTGGAGTTACTGTAGGAGGGGGTCTGTGACAGGAAGCCCACCCCTCCAGGCGCCCCCAGAGTGCTCCCTGCCTCGGACAGAGCCTCCCGGCCCCCTGTGCCCCCAGCTGCCCTCCCTTGGCCTTCCTGAGAGGTGAGAAAACCAGGCTTCCTGCTGCAAGGGGAGGGGGCTGCCCGACCAGCTGCTGTGGGAGCCTCCAGTGACTCATCCGGGTGGGGGGTGTTTATGAGCAGCCGAAATGGCTATAAAAGTGGCACCTCGGTTCACTTATGGCCTGGCCATCCCCTCCCCTACCAGCCCCTTACCTTGAAAAGCTTCCAGAGGGGCCTGGAACCAGAGAGAGGTATGGGATTGAGGCTTGGTGGAGGCTCAGCCCGGGGTCAGGGTTCAGCCAGGGGTTAGAGGTCAGACTGGGATAAAGGCTCCACATGAGGGGGAAAGCTCCTTCTGGGATTAGGCTTGAGATGGGGATTCAAGCTGACTTTGGGGCTAAGGTCGGGGGATGAACTGTTGAGGGTTTGCAGGCCAACATTCCCAGAGAGCCCCTAGAATAGGACTCGAGGTTTTCTGAGGGACTGAGGCCAGGATGCAGGCTGAGAGCTGAGCCTCTGTCTTTCTTTTTTGAGTCTGGGCCCCACCCTGCCCTGGCCCTAGGGTCTGTATAGCTTGGCCAGAGCCCTACTCACAGCACCAGAGTCCAGTTTAGGGCCACTGGACCAGAATCCAGACCCTGCTCCAGCTCTGAGCTCCAGGGATCACCTTGGTTCTTCCTCCTATGTCCCTATTAGAGACAGGGAGTCCCCATAGGGGACTCCCTCCCTCCAGCCAGGCCTTTTCAGACTCCCCTGAAACTGACCAGAAACTGACCCTTGGGGCCCTGGGGCTTTCCTGACAAAGAGGGCTGGCTGGCTCTGCCAGGTGCTGGGGTTCTACCAATTAATGTGTGACGCCGAATCCCTATGGTGGCACTTTAACCAGGGGCCGGGAGGTGCCTTAGGGGGTCGACCTCACCTAACAGTGCTGGAATATCCACCAGGGGCCTCTGGGGTGAGGCACATGCCTTGTGGCTGGAGGAACACCCTTAGGGAGCCCATAATCCCTTGAACCCCTCTGTGCAGCCCTACCCACAGCCCACCCTGGTCCTCCCCACTGCAAATACTCTTTGATTCCCAATCTCAAGCTTTCTGGTATCAGATCTGAGGACACCCTACATCAGTCCCCAGTTTTACCCCCGTTGCCCCAGTGCCTCCATGAATGTTCTTTTCCTGTCACCACAGGGCAGGAGTGATCAGTCATAAAACCATAAAACAGAGTAGAACGGCATAGAAACAGAGACATAAAACAGAGACCATCAAAACATAACACTGAAGAACCACAGATATTCTCTAGGCACCCACTCTGGGCACCTGATCTTCCGTCCCCATTCCCAAGTAACCCACACACCATAAGGGGTAAGCTCCCAAATCACAGCCCCCCCACCCAAGGTAGTGGAAGAGATGGGGTCACAAAGAGGAAGGATGTTCTTTACACCAGGCAGAGAACCATGATCCCAGGAAAGTAAACTCCAAGGCAAGGGCAGGGGAGTGAACGTGGGGAGCAGGCCAGGAGTCTAGCGGACAGTACCTGTTGGGGAGAGTCACCTCTGGAGGAAACTGCCTCGACAGCATAGTCCTTAATCAGCAGGGCAAGAAACTTGAGGGTAGTGGGGCCCAGAGGAAGGTGTGGCCACAGACTCCTAGGGGAGAAGACAGCTGTGTGTTCAGTGTGGGAGATGGGGGCAGGGGGCGTTGGGCCTGGAGAAAGGTGGGCTGCCAGAGAAGTTGGCTAGAGCTGGATTCCAGTGGCCTTAGGCATTAGGCTTGCAGATCCATTCACAGGGAGGGTAGGGACCGTCCCTGAGATGGGGTGGGGGCTGGTCTGGGGCCTGTGAGGAGCTCAATTTCCACAGTGTGGGGGAACCCACAGAACCCATGGGTCTGGACACTCGCCCCCCGCAGCACTCAAACAGTAAAGTTAAAGTGCCCTTTGAATCAGCTGGACAAGTCCCCGTTTTACAGATGAGGAAACTGAGGCCCAGGCAGCAGGAAGTCGTCCTGCCCAGGATACACAACCGGTAAGTGGGTGAGCAGGGACTGCCACTTAGCCCAGATAGTATCTCCAAGGGCGCCGACAGTCACATTAGTTTCCTCCTGACCATCCTTAAAGCCCTCTGCTCCAGGCATCCCGGGCCTTCCCAGCATCTCAGCTTCTCTGCGTCATACTGAAAGGTGGCAGGCTTGGGGTCTGAGACCCCTTCCTCCTAGCGCTACAGCGTCCCCTCCCGAGCCGGAGCACTTAACCCCGCCCCACCCCGCCCCTGCCCCCAGACTCCTCCCGCTCTTCCCCCAAATTGAGGGTCCCCGGCGGACCAGAGCCCGTCAGGAGTGTTTGGGGCTGTGACGGGGTGGAGAAGGAGGCGGGCCTCGGGAGTGGGGGTCCCGGCTGAACCCTGGGTCGTGCGGCCTGCAGCCGCCCGGGGTGGAGTACGGGGCGGAGCTGGAGAGGCCGGGCCGGCGTCTGGAAGGGTCGAAGACTCTGAGAGACCCGGACCCGGGGAGAGACTCGGGAGGGTGGGAGAGGGACGTGAGCCCCGAGCCGCGGGCAGGGGCGGGGGCGGGCCTAGAGCACTGCCGACCGACCCACCCGGGAGTTGCCAAGGCTGGGGGTCCGGGCGAGGGCGGGGCGCGGCGGGAGGGCGGCGGCGGCGGAGCCAGGCGCGGAGCTGGCGGCCCGGCAGCCTCCCCAGGGACCCCGGTGCAGCCCGAGCGGGAGTCGCGCGGGCGCACAGACAGCGCCGCGGCCGGGGGCGCGCGGGGT
>LNAC01000008.1:5799903-5853817 GCA_002007465.1 Ailurus styani | reverse complement strand
TATGGATGTGATTTCTCCGCTCCGAGGCAGACGGGCAGCTCCGCAGCGCTCGGCGCCCGCCCGCCGCCCGCCCGGCCCCCGGCTGCCTCCCTTCCTCCCTCCCTCTCTTTCTCCTTTGCGCTCCGTCGCTCGCCAGCCCTCGGCGCATGGGCCCCGCGCCGGGCCCCGGGGCCTCGGGACGCCTGGCCTCCGGGGTCCCCTAGGCCCGGGCGTGGGCGGGGCAGCCCGGCCTGACGCAGCTCTGTACCCCACCACCACCACCACCAGGGCCGGCGGCGGCGGCTGCCCCGAGGGACGGGGCCCTAGGCGGTGGCGATGGGGGCCGTCCGGATCGCGCCCGGCCTGGCGCTCCTGCTCTGCTGCCCCGTGCTCAGCTCGGCTTACGCGCTGGTAAGTCCCTCGCCCGCACTCCGGGACAGGCTGCGGGCTTGCTCTGCGGTCCCTGGGGTGGCTCCAGGGCGCAGAGTCTTGGGCTCCCTGAGTAATCCGAACTTCGGATGAGCGTCGCCTCCGACCGGAGATCTTGGGTGCCTGCTGTTTCTGGGGTGTCTGGACTCGGGTCCTGATGTGTATGGTCCTCTTATTTCTGAAGCCTGGGTTTGGGGTCCCAGGTCTGGAAATCTGTGGTTGGGGTTCCTCTATCTTCTGCTTCTGGGAGCACCACTGCTCTGGCTGCGTCCCCTTCGGGGATGACAGTGTGATCTCGCAGTAGGCTGGGCTTTGGCCCTGATGGAGGGTCCCACAGACTCTGTTCCCGGGCCTCCGTCTTCTGCAAGTTTTGTTTGCCATCCAGGACACAGGGCTGTGGGTCTGAGGTCAGAATCACCCAGGTAGGGGGTAGGATTTAGGGGTCCCCTCCAGCTCTCACGATCACATGCGTGCACACATGCGGACGCCCTTGCCCAGGGAGGCGGCTGTGGTGTGGCACGGAGGAAGGTTAGAGGTCTCCCGAAGGGGACCGACCTTACAGAACACTCCTCCAGAAGAAGCGTGCTGGAGGGGACTCTGGTAAGTGAGGGACCCCGTGTGTACCCTCCTGAGAGCAGAAGCCGAGAGGGGCCAGAGGGAGAAGAAGAGGCAGGTTGGGATATAAGGCAAGAGAGAAAAAAAAGAGAGACAAAGGGGGTGGGGATGAGAGCTCCCCAGAGCAGGAGTAGACAGACCCAGAAGAGCCGAGAAAAGTAGGGACTGGCAGAGGCCAAGAGCTGGAGACACGGAGGACAGCACCCTTCTCCTGGGCCAGAAACTGGGGAGGCAGTCAGACCCCACAGCAGCCCTGCCCCAGAGGACTAGCCCGTGGCCAAGGAGGCTGTCTGCCTGTGTGTCCGACCTCAAGGCCCTGCTGCCTCCCCAGTACCTCCCAGGTGGGGGCATCTGCCTTCTAGAGATACAAGCAGGCAGCCAGGCAGCCCCCTTCTCCTGACCAGCTCCCCGCCAGGCAGAAACTGAGGCGGGAAGACAGGAGATCTGAGATTCCTCCAGCTCGGCCTCGGGCCCGTGGGACCTGGGGCTATCCTCCACACCTCGGTTTCCCCATCCGTAAAAAACATGGAGAAACCTTTGCCTAAGAATCCCCTGATCTGAGTGAGGCTCCTTCTCCTCCGGGGCCTCAGCATAGCCCATTCCCTGGTGCCCGCGCCCTCACGACCTTGGCTCCCAGAAGCAGAGACCTCGCCCCACACAAGGACTTGTAGATGGGGAAGTCGAGCCTCAGAGACTCGTGCAAAGGTAAATGCAAGGACCCGGAGCCATTTCCCCGTCCTCCCCTTGGACCAGGCCCACCTTCCCCAGGGTCCCTTCCACGGTGTGCAGAGCCAGCCTGCCGTCCCTGGGCACATCCCTGGGATAGACAGGACCATGGGCGTGAGTGTGCTGAGAGCCGTCTGTGTGTCAGAGCCCGGCTCGCTGGGACTCTGGGCAGGCTGTTCTCTAGGTCTGTGTGAGCGTGTGTCACCTGTGAACACACATGTCCGAAGTGTTGGGTCTGCACATGACTTGCAGCGGCATTGTTGGGCATATGTGTGTGTGCGCACACGTGCATTTGTGAACACGTGTGCACCAGGTCTATTGTTTATTTTTATTTAATAAATGCTTTTTTAGCGCTTTCTACTTGCCAGACACTGTCCTAAGCACGTTACTGTATTAACTAGTTTAATCTTTCCCACAACCCTCTAAAGAAGGTCTTGCTACCGTTCCTATTTTTAAAGAAATCTGGAGCACACAATTAATGTGACCATGTTGTACTGCATGCCGGTCTAGTGTCAAGCCCTGTGTCTCCATGGGGAAGGGGTCATGGGCCCCCAGGGCCCCACACTGACTTCTGGGGAAGCCGAGGCACGTACAGAGAATTTGCCTCACTCCACCCTGGTTCAGGCACGAGGACAGGGCAGGAAAAGGGATTCCACGGCTGGGTCCGCCCTGGGATCTTGTTGGGGTATCAGAGGCTGGACGTTCCGACTGGGTGTACATGGGACCTTCCCTGGGTTTAGAGCTGGAGGATGTGGCCCGAGGATCACCCCACACCCTGGGGGCCCCCCAGGCTCGAGTGGAACCAGCGAGACACTGACAGCCTGCCAGTTTCCTCTTTTGAACCCAGGGGCTGCCGTTCTCACCCAGATCTGTGCTGACACCCACCGAGCCCACCAAACTCAGCCAATAGCCCCTGTCACCAAACCTGTGTGCTGCCCACCCAGCCAGCCCCAGGAGCAGCCTCACAGCTCCAGAGACCTCAGGGTTCCGGGACGAAAAAGTGTCCCACGGGGAGGACACTGGCTGTGGCCAGACTCAGCCGGTCCATCTTGTACTTACAGGGAATAGTAGCTGTGTGCTGGGGGTAGGTGGAGTGAATTTTGGAGGAGGGGATGGGCCCACAGATTGTGAGTAGGAGGCAAAGGTGGTCTTGTCCTTGGGGGTGCCTCATCCTAAGGATGCCCTCGGGATGCACACACGTGGAGAAGCTGCAGTGGGAGAGGGAGCAGGTCTGCATACGGGGCGAGCCTTGAGCGTAGAGATGTGACCTCGGGGTCTGACTCAGAAAGCACTGCAGTGGCTGGGAGTCTAGGGGACCCCTCCCGTGCTCCAGGGCCAGCGTGGCCACGGGCCCCCTTTTAAAGACCAGAAGGAACCACCATGTATTGAACAATGACTGTCCGATTCTGAGCTAGAAACCGTCACAAATGCTTTCTCAATCGTCTTTTCACCCAACCGTTTTCTGGGAAGATGCCCTGAGGCTCTGGCAGTGAGCGTGGCAGAGGTGGGACTTGAACCCTGGGTCTTCAGACTCTCACAACTGAACTTCCTCCTCCAAAATGAGGCGAGGGATCGTGCTGACCGAGGAGCTCCATGTCCCACTGTGGGTTTTTTTTTCTTCCTTTTCTTTTTTTCTTTCTTTCTTTGTTTCTTCTTTCCTTTGTTTCTTTGTTTTGTTTCTTTATTTCTTTCATAAAATCCTTCTGCTATTTTACTTTTATTTTCTTGCGTTTAATTAACTAATACTTGAATATGTTCTTTCTCATAAAAGAGTCATATAATACAGATTAAACAGAATTCATCCTCGATGACTCCCAAGTCCCAGGGGTCCTCTAGAGAAAACCATTTTTAACAGTCTGGGTGGGGATATGCTCCCAAAGCTGCTTCTGTTTATTTCCAAAGGATACCAAATCTTCCAGAAGATTTTTGTGTCCACGTAGAGCAGACAGTTTTTTTCTGTTTTCTGTATTTTGTTAAATGAATGGTATCTACAGGAAAGGCTCTGCCTTGTGCATTCTTTTTACTTAAAGGTGTGTCTTGGAGATCTTCTTGTCAGTAAATACAGATCTGTTTTCTTTCACGGTGCATAGTATTCCAAAATCTGGGTTTCATTAATCAGTCCCTAGAAATGTACGTTTAGATCTTTTCTGCATCCTTTTTGTGTGTGCATGTGTGATTCCAGACGGTGGCGGGGAAGCTCCTGGAAATGCCGTCTTGTGCCCCTGTGTAACCGTTTCCCTGTAGGGTATTTCTAGATTCTGTCATTGCTAGTCTGAGCACATCACGTTTTTTATTTTACTAGACACGGCCACACTGCCCTCTAGAAGAAAGCCTGTCCCCGCGGGTTGTTACTCACAATACCAGTAGGGACCTGGAGGGTCTCTCCCCAACACCCTCTGTCTCATAGGGTAGTGTGAGGATTTTCACCTTTGCCATTCTGATGGGTGAAAAATGGTGTCACTTGCCATTTTAATTTGCCAATTACCGGTGAGCCTTTGGATTTACATTGGTCTCTTGTCCGTCTTCTAAGAGCTTGGCCAGAGCCGTTACTCGTCTTTCTATGGGTTATTTGTCCTTTTTGTATTGATCTGTTGAAGCTTTTTCTATCACCTGCCCTTAAACACCCCCCTCACCCCCGAGCTCTGGGAACGGCCTGTAGACAGAGCAGGAGGAGGGGGGCCGAGCCCTCCCGGGAACTTGGGTTTTCTTCGGAATGTTTTAATGAGGCGTCAAGCGGCCTCCCCCAGATTCCTGTTGTGGGCCTTCTGGGGACACTCCCTGGTCCAGCCACCACACCGGGAAGGCAGCTCTTTCAGAGAGAGAGTCCCTAGGAAAAAGAAAGCGGGGGGTGAGGGTTTTGCAGACCCCTGAAGTGGTGTGCAAAGCGCAGCGTGACTGGGAAAGAGTGCAGAGTTTCGCTCATATTTGCGAAGACGTCGGAAACCTCCAAACCCCAAAGAACCCCAACTCTGGGACCGGCCCGGGGCGGCGGGGAGACCTGGCGGGATCTTATTCTGCTGACCAGGCATACGGTTAGGTTAGGCCATCCTATCCTGTGGGCCTTGGTCCTGCAGGCCAGGTAGAGGCCGCCTGTGAAGATCCACTGGGTCCGGCAGCCAACTCCGCCATCCCAGGCTCCATCCCTGCCCTAAGGCGTCCACGCTGGCCAGGGTGAGAGGCGTCACTAGTGCCTCCCCCCCAGCCCCTCCCAGCCCTGAACACAGGCAGCCTGTTCAGGAAGGCCTGGAGAGGGGGAGGAAAAGTCAGCACTTGTCAGTGGTGGCGGGGCAGGAGTGTCCCCGGCAGGGAGCCCGTCCCAGCCTGCTCAGGCCAGCCGGACAGACGGATGGCAGCAAGAGGCGGGGAGCAGTCCCTAGCCAGCTGGCACGGGAGACCTCGAGGGGTGCCAGCCTGGGTCCCAGTCGTGGAACTTGGAGAAGAGGTGCAGGAAGGCCAGGAGGTCACGACGGGGTCCCCTGTGAGCCGAGGGTTTCTCCTTCTGCCTTTTCGGGAGGTACACGTCCCCTAGCTGCTAACCCCAGGGCGCCACTGTCCTCCGTCCGGTTAGAGCCGAGCACCAGATGCCATCATCCGCAGCATCGCCACGCCGTCCCCTCTCTGTCTGCCCCCAGCCCTGAATTCCCTTTGTGCAGGCTGCCTCCGTCCGAGCTCTGCTGGGGGGCGATGGCCTGCTGCCGCAGCAGATGCGGTTCAGGAGGACACTGGGACGCCGGGACTGAGGCTCGAACCAGGGCGGGGGGCGGTCCCTGGGGCTGCGTCCTTCCTCCAGGGCTGCTGCTGCTTTTTAACTGTGACTCTGAGCCTCAGGATCCCCTTTTGTAAGGTGGGGATGTGCTGGAAGGTCAAGGAGATGGGGGATAAAGCGCCAGGGTCAGCGGCTGGTGCCAACAGGCAGAGGGGCTGGATGGACACCAGGCAGGTCCGCTTTCTCTGGAGGTGAGCGGGAAGCCCACAGCCGCCTTCCCCCGGGGCACCGGGCGGAACCCGGGCAGAGGGATGGATGAGATGACCCCGGAGGGCATCTCGAGGCTAACGGCATCCAGTGGAAGAAGCCCCTTTTCCCAAAGGCAGAAGTGTCGGCCGCTGAAGAAATAGCCCTTGTATTTCCTTCTGAGTTTTGCCCGGAGGAGAATGTAGGCATGTCTGGGACCACAGACAGCAAATGTGTGGAATTTGGCAGTTGGGAGAAAAACCGAGAGGAGTGGCCCTCGTTTGGTCAGTGGCGTGGAACTGGCTCTCTCTACCACCGCTGTCACCGTCACACCTCCATGTCCATCAGCAGCCTTCGTGCTGCCTCCTCACTGTCCTCCCCTCCACCCCCGACTCCAGCACGGTCCTCCATGAGGCTTCCCAGCGAGCCGAGGTCGAGGTCGAAGGAGCTGCTTGCCCCCTAGGGGAGGGGTAGTGAGCAGATGGCTTTTCTCTTCGTCTGGGCTTCTGAACTCAGGAAATGAGAAACACATCCGGGCCTCTTGACCACACACTACTCTCTCCCTGGGACAGCAGCTTCTATGTTTGTAAATAACACACTGGCTTCCAGGCTTCTCCTGCACCCTACCTGGAGCCCCCAGGCACCGGCTCATTGTTCCCAGGCTACCCCAGTCCCTATTCCCCCGGCTGGGGCCCGAGGTCAGGACATCACCCCATGCCCTGCACATTCACAAACTGCATACCATGCACACACGTGCACACAGGAAGGCTCTGTGTTGGGGGTTCAACGTGGGGATTGGGCTACAGTGAGGGACCCAGAAGCCGAGCCCTAACCCAAGACCATAGGAGGGATGTAGGGGGGATTCAGGACACCTGGTGCGGGGGCTGGGTGGCCCCATGAGTGGTGGGTGACCCCGGTCCATGATCCAGCCCTGGGCTCCTCAGCCCTTGCCACCGAAACCCAAGATCCGCAGGCTCTCTGTATGTAAACTAATGCAAGCCTGACTCCTTCACAGTAGGAGCTGGGCCAGAAAGACCTGAACTCTGCCAGGGAAGGGAGAGGGGCACAGTGGTGAGAGGAGCAGCAGACAGTCACCAGGCCAGGAGGGGAATCAGAGCTGCCTGCCCCTTCCCCTTCACCCCCAGGACATGGGGCCTCCACAGTCAGGGCAGAGACAGATGAAGGGCCCTCTTGCCCCCCAAGTCCGGGGGCCTGGCAGTGACCTGGACTCTTACTGTGAGTCTAGCTTGGATCCCCCAAAAGCTCATCAGGCACACTTCACCCGGCAGGCCCTCCTGTACTCCCTGCTCCCCACCCTCCTGGAGTCCCACTTCCCGTCCCCCCTTTCCCACGGCTCCCTGCACACAGTGAACTACCCAGTCTCCCCCTGCCACTCTAGGTCCAAAGCCTGGGGCCACTCCCAGTGCCCAACAGCAGGAGCGCCTGTAGCCAGAGTAGGAGAGCCGTGATTTGATGCTGCCGCTCCTGCTAACGGGAGCAACTACAGCCACCAGCTCTGCCCTGCCCCCACCCGTGCCAGGCTCTCACGACTCCTCACCAGCAGCCCTTTGATCGTCCTGATCGCAAGGGTTAAGCAACTTTCCTAGACACATAGCCAGTCAGTGGCGGCCGTGGGACTCGAGCTCCAGTGTTGGCCAACAGAATCTGCTTGGATGAGGAGAGGGTGCAGCTGGACCAGTGGGGGGAGGCGAATGGGGGCATTGCAGGCAGGGGAGCTGCCCTCGAAGGCAAGTGGGAATGAACTTGGTGCAGAACTGCCCTCCTTCCCTTGGGGAAGTGCTTCCTGGACTCTGGCTTGGATTCTTCTTGCTGCAGTGTGCCATCACTAGGGGACAGAGAAATGGGTCCTACAAGTTCAGGGAGGCCAGAGGTGGGGCCGCCATCCCTGTGGGAGGAGTGGAGGAGTCTGGGGGCCATGGTATGCTGGAGACACATCCCTTCCCTTCTCCTGGGCATTCCCAGCCCCACCATGGAAACCAGACTCCGGAGAAGAGGGGGTACCTCCTCTTGGCCACAGAGAGGTAAAGCCAACAGCAGCCGGTGGAGGCTGAGCAGATGCCTGGGCCCTGTGCAAGAGTGTGTGTGAGTTCCTGCTCATCACCCAGCTGGCACACCTGTCCCTCTGTCAGTCTGCCAAATGGGCCGTTTTTGACCCTCAACTGGCTGCCTTCAGTCTCTCTACTGGGAAGGCTGGTGTGCCAGTCTTTGGAGACTGGTGGAAGCCTCAGTCACTCAGGAGCTTTCCATCAGCTGGAAAATACATGGTGCAGTATGTGCTTGTCTTGAGAGAGATGGAGGTGGGCAGGAGAAGTGGTGGGGACGCAGCCGTTGTGAGGGAGTACGGATAAGACGACACCAGAAGCAGTACCGGCAGTGGGTTTGGGGCTGGCGGCAGCAATGGTGATGACAGTGACGGTGGTGATGTTGCCTTCGGTGGCACTGGTGATAGTGGCGGTGCTGGTGGTATCCAGCACCACCGGAGGGGGTGGTAATACTGGCGGTGGGGGTGGGGGTCATGGTGGGAATAGCACTGCTGGTGGTGATGGTCATGATGTTCTACTGGTTGGGATGGTGCTGATGCTGGTGATGCTGCTGGTAATAGTTCGTGCTCATGGTGCTGGTGGTGGTGATGCGGCTGGTAGTAGTAGTTAGTGCTCAAGGTGGTGATGGTGGTGATGCACCTGGTAGTAGTAGTTCGTGCTCATGGTGCTGGTGGTAGTGATGCGGTTGGTAATAGTAGTTAGTGCTCATGGTGGTGATGATGGTGATGCGGCTGGTAGTAGTAGTTAGTGCTCATGGTGCTGGTGGTGATGATGCGGCTGGTAGTAGTAGTTAGTGCTCATGGTGCTGGTGGTGGTGATGCGGCTGGTAGTAGTAGTTAGTGCTCATGGTGCTGGTGGTGGTGATGCTGCTAGTAGTAGTAGTTAGTGCTCAAGGTGGTGATGGTGGTGATGCGGCTGGTAGTAGTAGTTAGCGCTCATGGTGCTGGTAGTGGTGATGCGGCTGGTAATAGTAGTTAGCGCTCATGGTGCTGGTGGTGGTGATGCGGCTGGTAACAGTAGTTAGTGCCCATGGTGGTGCTGGTGCGGGTGGTGGTGGTGATGGGGGATGGTGATAGTTGTGTTTGGTGTGGTTTGTCAAGATCATGATGGTGGTGGTGGTGATGGTGGGTGGTGATTATTGATGGAGGTACTAGTTGTAATGATGGAGATGGTACTGAAGGGGCGTGATAAGGGGTCCGGCTAAGCAGAGCAGCTACACAGGGACCAGACTCCTCAGCAGCCTGGATCCGAAATGCCAGAGGCCCAGAGAGAACTTCAGGTTAATCTTGGAGCCCCTTGGATTAGGGCAGGTCCTGTTGTCCCCCCTCAAGCCCCATCCTGTGAGGCTGCTTCTGGGCTGGTCTGCTGTAGCTGAGAGAGAAGCCAGCACATGGGAACCTGCTCCAGCCCTTCCTGGGGGCGGGGGGCGGGGGGTGGGCATGGGCACTGAGTCAGCGGAGATCTCAGGGTGCAACTCAGACTCCAGAGACACAGGGAGGCACGGACCCCCGACAGACTCGCCTGCTAAGGACAGCCACAGGACACACTGGCAGACACGCACACGCGCGGACCTTGGCCCAGAAACCCACGTACACACGCACGTTCCCGGACAGCTGAGGCTCACGTCCCTGATGTGTATGCTGTACAGTCCCCAGGGAGGAAGCACAGAGGCGGGGGCCCGCCCCAGCGCACCCGCCGGCGGGACAGACAGGGAGCGCGGGCTGCTCGACACCGCGCCGCCGCGCACGCGCACAGACGCGCACGCGCCTCCGCTAAGTGAAACCAGCGGATCCCGAGCCCGGCCGAGCCAATTGGAGACTCCTTGGCCCTGGAAGCCCTCGCTGCTGCCACTGAGAGACGCGGTCAATTAACTTCACCCTGCAGCCAGGCTCCCTGACCCGCCCCGCCGGGCCTGCCCACCCCTTCCCCAGCCCGCCTCCTTCCATCCCTGCCTCCCCCTGGCTCTCGCCCTGCAACGCTCCACTCAGACAGGGGACCGGCCGTGGGATGGCTGCGCGGCGGCAGTCCTGCCTGTTGAGGATCTGAGGGGGCCAGACTCTGCCCTGGGGCTGAGGGGGTCTAAGGGGACAGAGATGTCCCAGGCCCGGGTGTCTGAGGGGACTTGGTCCCACCTAAGGGGGAGGGGGATGTGAGGGATATAGTAATCTCTGTGGGTCCCACTCACGGAAGTGGCTAGGCTTGGTCACACCGAGCTGTCCCCAGGGCAGCTGTCCTGTCCAGGGCAGGCAGATGTCCCCAGGGATGCTGCCTTTACTCTGACCCGCTTTGAACTCGAAGTCAGGGGAACACAGGTTCAGGGTGAGACACACAACCCCCCTCCCCCCCCCCGATGCCCATGATGTTCTTGTCCTCGTCCTCAAAATGCTGCCAGTGTATCCCAGTGGGCGGCAGGCAGTGCGTGGAGTGTGCAGGTTGGAAGGAAGAGAAGCAAGCACATTCCAGAGGGAAGAGCAGGAGCAAAGGCCTATTGGCACGGTCAGAACACAGGGTCGACTTCAGGGGAAGGAGCTTCCAGATAAGCAGTGGGATGGGGGTGACTCCCACTCACAGCCGGCACAGCAGTGCCCGCCCAATCAGACCACTTGCCAGCAATTTCTCTGACCTCTAGCTCTTGGGACCTCAAGGGTGGGAGCAGCTGAGGCACTTACCATTCACTGGGGAAAGCAGTGACTGGGGAGAGGGCCAGGATGGAAATTGGTGACTCCCAAGGTCCCCCAGGGTAATAGGGCTTGAAAGAATCCAGGCCTGGTTTATTTCCCCAGAGTTCACCACTCCTTATCCACCCCCTCTCCCCACCAGGTCCCCAACAGACAGGATCCTGTGAGGATCCATCCTGGGACATTCCATCCCTTTCCCATGTACCCTTGGGGAACAGACTGGACAGAGAATATCAGTGGCTGCAGCCCACAGGGTTACTAGCGGGCAGGCAGGGGACCACCCGCCTCCCTCTTTTATCCTTCTGGTGGGACAGTCTCTACCCTTTGGAGCCGCAGCTTCTCATCTGTAAAATGGGAGCCACATAAGGCAGAGTTCCCAAATTCTAGACTCAGAGACTTTGGAAAGGGGGGAATCCATCAGGGAGGTTGGGATGGTTGTGGGACCTGCCAGTGCACTGGAAAGGCCTCCCTGCAGTCTGACGTTCAACTTGGTAGGTGGATGCAGATGACGTCATGACCAAAGAGGAGCAGATCTTCCTGCTGCACCGCGCCCAGGCCCAGTGCCAGAAGCGGCTCAAAGAAGTCCTGCAGAGGCCAGGTGGGGGCGGAGCTGGGTGGGGCGGGGCCAAAGGAGGAGGGTCTGGGGGCGAGGTCAAGAGAGGGAGGGGGTGCCCAGTGAAGGTGAGAGCCTAGGATGCAGAACCAAGCGGCACCGGGAGAGGGGGCTTCCAGTTAAAAGCGGGGTGAGGTGTGATCAAAGTCAGCAGGCTGAAACGCAGAGCCTTCCCTCCCAGGGTGGGACAGGGCAGTATGAAGGTAGCCACAGTCCGAATCAGCCACAAAGGGCTTAGATCTGGCAAGGCATATAAGATCAGGAGCCCTGAGTAGGGGGCCAGGGGTGCACTGGGACAGCTTCCCGGAGGAGGAGGTATCCAAGGTCCAGAAAAATAAGTAGATCTTTGAAGAAGGTCGCCTGGTCAGAGGATAAGGTTGAGGTGTCCAAAGTCAAGAGGATCAAGGGTCCGTGGGACAGGACAGGAAGGAGGATGGGGGGTAGGGATGGGTATCTATGACTCTGAGTCATGGTCACTGTCCGGGAGAGTGTTTGACCTGGGGTCGGGAGGGCTTCTGCATACCAGCAGAGCATCTTCAGCGACCCCTGCCAAGGTCAAGGTGGGAGGGGCACCTGCCTTCCCAGCTCCTGCCCCATCTCCAGCTGGTCTCTTCCTTGAGTCCACTTCCTGGAACCAGAGATGGGAGCTCATTAGCACCCATCCAGGCCTCTGCCGCCTGTCTGATTAATCTCATCGACCTGGAAGAGACCCAGGCGCCCGCCTGACTGGCCAAGGAGAACAGCTTCCTGTCTGGAGCTGGCCCCTAGAATGCTGGGGACCGAAGGGCACACAGTGACATGCTCTGTAGCACGGGGACTTTGCTCATAGTCATAGGCATTCGCATGGTCTCTGCAGTCCCACCCCTGTCCACACTGGCCCCGCTGGTGGCTCTTTGATTCCCCGCCCCAGTCACATCAGGGTCTAGGGGTCAGGTGGACCCCCGCACCCTGGGTCTTGAACCCAGTGCTCTTCCTAGTTGTAGGAAGCTGGAGCTGGAGGCAGCTCCCCCCCTCACCACGCCCCGTCCTGATAGAGCCCCTCTATTCCTGCTCCACCCGGTCCTGCTGCCCCCCCCCAACTAATGCCCCGGGATCAGGCAGGATAATAGGCACAGCCGTTCTAGCCCAGTTGAGGTGTCTGCACTCAGCTTTGCTTTGTTGTCGCAAACCCTGACCTGGGAAGGCCGGGGACCCTGCTCGGGCTGTAACTGTAGGGACACTAGTCAGATAACGAGGAAGACTTTTCAGCGAGGGTAGAGAGACCTCCAACAGCTCTCTAACGGAGAGAAAGGCCAGCCCAACTCAGATAGCCTCCAGGGTCTCTCTGTGGACTCTGGGAATTCCTGGCTCAAGTATCCGAGGGCAGGGGATGGGTAGGTAGACTTGCCTGAACACCCTTGACGCCTGCACACTCTTGCTCATGTCGTCCACACCACCAGCTTCCTGAGCTGCACGGTTCCCGGCCAGGCTTCATTTTCACTGTTGAACCTCTGCTGACATCACCCCTACCGTCCACTTTTGTCCTGCGCCCCCTGGCGGGGCCCTGGCCTCCTGCATGGGACCAGGAGTCGGAGCACATCGCCTCTGACCATGTCTTGCCCACACTTACCGCTCAGCCCACTAGCTGGTCCCACACCCGCATGGTGTTCGCTCCCCATCGAACCTCCTGTAGACGTCTCCATGCTCTCCGCTTACTTCTGCACCTGACGAGCGCTTTACAGTTTGCGAAGCACTTTCTCACCTGTTATCTCAGCTCTCCCAACAGCCTGGGCTGACAGCAGGGCAGGGATCAGCTCCCACCGTACAAAGGGGGTGCTTCGGAGGGAGGAGGGTGCCCTGGGACTCCTGCCACAGCACCGTTGACAGGTATGACTGCCCTGATTTCTCCAGCTGACATAATGGAATCAGACAAAGGATGGGCACCCGTGTCTACATCAGGGAAGCCGAAGAAGGAGAAGGCATCTGGGAAGCTCTACCCTGAGTCCGAGGAGGACAAGGAGGCGCCCACTGGCAGCAGGCACCGAGGTATGTCTGTGCTTCTGGGCATCCATCCGAGACGGGCTGGGACCCACCCGCCCTGCCGCTCTGGCCTCTGTGTGAGCTCATGCTCTTCAGCTCTTGTGCGAAGGAAGAGGTTGTGGCCCCCTCCCCAGGAAAGCAGGGGGGAGGCTGGGAGGACACAGAGCCCACGAGGTATCGCGTGCAGGGGGCTGGCAGCTGGATGGGGCCAGACCCCCAGGAGATTTGGGCAGAGGACTTGCCCCACACTATCCCCATGGGTCCCAGGCCTCCCTTCCATGGAGAGAGATGACAGAGAACCTGGGAGACAGAGGGGCGGGGAGAGGTACAAAGACAGAGACGGGACCAGAAGGCATAAATTGGGACCAGGACTCAGTGTGTCAGAGGAGGGTGCACCCAACGATAGTGTAGTGGGCCACAGACACGGATCAGGGGAGGAGGGTGGCCACGGAGCCGCAGGGCTGAGACAGTGGGATGAGGACGGGAGAAGAGCAGAGCGGGAAGGCTGTGTTGTCCCTCAGGAAGGTAAGGAGAGACAAACGCAAAGCCCAGGCTGCAGCCACAGGGCCGGTTTGAACCGGCTGGGTGGGCAGCAGATTCCAGATGGGCCACATCTGGGAGGCTGTGGTCACCCTGTGGCTCCCCAGGGACCAGAGGGAATTGTGGGCCTAGCCAGGCGGGGCTGGGAATATGGTGCCCAGGACAGAGAGCCTTTCACCAAGCTGGGGCGGGTCTAGCCACCAAGGCAGCCTTCCAGGATGGCTGGAGAGTCCTGTGGTTGGAGCCCTGCAGGGGGAAAGAAGGGAGCTGGGGGGGGTGGGGGGCAGAAAGCAGAAGACTCAGAGGCTGGGGACCCTCCAAGGTCACTTAGCATCTCTGCTGTGAGGCTGGAGCCCCAAAGTAGGATATGTCACCCTGTCTTGAATCCCACAGTTAGCACTTAGGTTTGGGGGATTATACCTACCCCTACGAGTGATCACTGGAGTCTCAGAGCAGGTGCTTAGGGTGGTCTGCGATGGTGGCGGAAGCACAGGCTGATCTAGTCAATCCCAGCAACCCAGTGAAGAAACTAGAAGCAGAGAGGGTAGACACCTGTGTGAGGTCAGCAGCTCTTCGGAGCCCAGCTGGGACTGGAAGCTGGACCTGCCTCCCGCCCCTGGATCCTGGGGAAAGGTCACATGGAAAGCATTCTCAGCTAAGGGGGTTAGTCTGGACACTTGCCCTTCTCCAGGGACACCTGGAGGTGGAACCAAGAGCAGAGGAAAAAAGAGAGAGGCCTGGCCAGGGGCTGAGTACCTGAGGAGGGCAAGGCCCTGGGCTGTATGACTTCAGCAAATCACGTGCCTCTCTGGGCCTCCACCAGCCAATCTAGAAAATAGGGCCAGCGCCAGTACCCGCATATAGGGGCTGTGGGTGAGTTCTGTGAGGCCAGGGAATCAATTCTATGGAGGACACAGTAGGTAGTAAGGCTCAATACATTCTCTCCAGACCACTCCAGGCCTGAGTTCTCCAGTCCTGGGGCACACCTGTCCCTGAGGGAGCCAGCGACCACAGGTGTGTTCATTCTTCTGGGTCACTAACCATGGACTTGACTGGGGTCCCCCACCTTGTCTGTCTGTCTCTGTGGGCACAGGGCGCCCCTGCCTGCCCGAGTGGGACCACATCCTCTGCTGGCCGCTGGGGGCACCAGGTGAGGTGGTGGCCGTGCCCTGTCCCGACTACATTTATGACTTCAATCACAAAGGTAAGGCAGGCTGGAGCGGGGTGGGGACCACAGGGGTGCCAGGACTCGGAGCTCAGGGCTCCAGATCTCTCTGCCTGTCCTGAACCTCCCCGTGGACCCGCAGGGCATGCCTACCGACGCTGTGACCGCAACGGCAGCTGGGAGCTGGTGCCTGGGCACAACCGGACATGGGCCAACTACAGCGAGTGTGTCAAGTTCCTGACCAATGAGACCCGTGAACGGGTGCGAGCTTTCCCCTTCCCCACTCTGATCTGGATAAGGTCACCCCCACCCCATCAGTGGCCCTTGAGCGAGGCCTGACGCCTCCTGCCACCTCAGCCTGGCCTCTGACCCTTCACCGGAGTCCCAGGGCTCTGACGGTGTGTCCCCACCGGCACAGGAGGTGTTTGACCGCCTGGGCATGATCTACACCGTGGGCTACTCCGTGTCGCTGGCCTCCCTCACCGTGGCCGTGCTCATCCTGGCCTACTTCAGGTGGGCGGGGCTAGGGGCGGGGCGGGGGCGGGGCCGAGCTGGGGTGCCCGCCCTCCCCTCCGCGCACCCCTCCGCGGGCCGGGCGTCCCTACCTTCCCCCTCCCCGCCCCCGCCCTGCGCACAGCCTGGCTTCCCGACCGCCCCCTGCGTGTCCCCGGGCCCCCACCCACGGTGTTGTCGCGCGCCCCGCAGGCGGCTGCACTGCACGCGCAACTACATCCACATGCACCTCTTCCTGTCCTTCATGCTTCGCGCCGTGAGCATCTTCGTCAAGGACGCGGTGCTCTACTCGGGCGCCACGCTCGATGAGGCCGAGCGCCTCACCGAGGAAGAGCTGCGCGCCATCGCCCAGGCACCCCCGCCGCCCGCAGCCGCCGCCGCCGGCTACGTGAGTGCCCCCCATCCGGCGGCCGGCGCCCCGCCCCGCCCTCCAGCTCCGCCCCGCCCTCCAGCTCCGCCCCCGCCGCTCGCGGCCACCCCACCGTGTCCCTCGCAGCTCTCCGCCCAGCTCCCGGCCCTGCCGCCAAGGGCTTTGTGATTGTCCCCATCCCGGCACTTTCATCAGCACTCCTGCCTCACCCCTGTAGCCCCGACCACCCCACCTCTTCACCTTGGCCCCTACCGCTGTCCCGAGGGCCCTCCTGCCCCTGGCAACATCCTCCCCCTCCCTTGGGCGCCTCAGCACCGCCCTTGACCAGAGCCTGGCCCTGCCTCCCCGCTGGACCAGTGCGACTTGTCCTATCTCATAGGCAGCGCCCAGCCATCCCCCCAGCCCATTCCCCGACTTCCCCAGGGGCAGGCCTGCCTTCTGGCTGACACCAGCTGCTCTCCTAGGCGGGCTGCAGGGTAGCTGTGACCTTCTTCCTTTACTTCCTGGCCACCAACTACTACTGGATTCTGGTGGAGGGGCTGTACCTGCATAGCCTTATCTTCATGGCCTTCTTCTCAGAGAAGAAGTACCTGTGGGGCTTCACGGTCTTCGGCTGGGGTACGCGGGCGCGGCGGGCAGAGGCACAGGCAAGGGTGGGACCTGGGGTGACAGGGTCAAGGGGCCACTAAGGGTGAGGCCCCCACACAGCCTCTCCCGTCCTGGACGTGGGGCAGCCTGCCCCACCCCTTCTCTGAGTCTCACCCCATCCCAGGCTCAGGCACCAGGGCTTGGCTGGGGTCAGCTTTCACCCCTGGGCTAAGCCTGGGGTTGGGGTTCACCTGGAGGCAGATTCCACCCATTCACCTGGGTTGGGGCTCAGCCCAGGAGAGGGAGGAAGTGTTCTCAGGCCAGGATTTGGCTCAGGATCAGAGTGGGATGGTGGGTTGGAGGTCGTCCTAGGGCTGGAGTTGAGGTCTGGGACACTCCCTGCACGGTGAGCCCTGTTTCCTTACCAGTCCCCTCACCGTGTGGAGCTGTCCACGCCACTGTCCCCCAGCCTGCAAGAGCCATGACACAGAGCCCCAGACCAGACTCTCGGCCTCGTCCACGCTTCGGCAGCCCCTCCGCAGAATGGGTTGCTGGGGCTCTGCACTCCTCCCCCACGGGCTCCAGGATTGAGTTACCGATAATTGTCCATTATTGTTGGCAGCTCCAGAGCTTGGCTGGGCTCCGGGGCAACTGGCCAGACTGCAGAGGGGTAGGCCCGGTGGCTGAAGCCCTCCCTGCTCTCAGCACCCAGAAGCTCTCGGGTCAACAGCCACAGCCCCTTGGCACACACTCTGACCTTGACCTCACCCATGGCAAGCCCCAGAGTTGGGGGAGACGTGGGCCTGGTCTGGGGAACTGACCTGGACTCTGGGGCTAGAGGGTGTCGGGGTGGGCAGGAAACACACAGATCTGGAGCAACAGAACTTGGTGACACAACAAGGACACAGCTTTTTCCCGCCATAAACCCGGATCGCACCCTGCCCCTCCCAAGGGTGCACCCGACCTAGAATAAAGTGTGAGGGGGTGGAAGGTGGGAATCCGGGCTCCCTTCTAGAGGCAGAGCTCACTCAGAGGTACCAGGTGCCATCTGAGCTGACTCGGGCCTGGGGACACCGAGGTTCCCCTGTGGCCTTTACTCAGCCTGGACTGACAGCTCCCATTCCACCAGCCTCATCCGTGGGGGCTAGGAGCTTTCAAGCTGGGTGCGTGTGTTGGAGAGGGGTGCTGGATAGAAAAATGCTGGTACTGGGCCCCTTCCCCACAGGAACTCCCAGTCCCGAGCCTAAAGGGAAGGGAGGAAAGGACCGGGCATGGGGAGTTGAGCGATGCCCTCCGACAGGTCTGCATGTGTGGTAGGAGATGCAGAACCAAGGTGAGGGCAGCGGGTTGAACTAGGTCCCGAGTGCGAGAGCCCTGAGAGGAGGCTGTGGGGGGAGCAGAGCATCACACACCAGCGTGTGACTCTGTCACCAAGCAGCCCGTAGGCCCAGGATGAGGGAGCTCAGGGGCAGTGATGGGGCCAGCTGGGGGTCAGTAAGGGTGCGGGGAACGGGCCTGGCAGGGTGCGCTGAGGGGAGAGACACCCTCACATGCTGCCCCCTCTGCGCCCACAGGTCTGCCTGCCATCTTCGTGGCTGTGTGGGTCAGCGTGAGAGCCACCCTGGCCAACACCGGGTAGGTCTGGGTGGGAAGGGGGGGCGGGGCTCCGACACAGGCCAGAAGTATGCCCAGCACCCTCTGCCTCTGTGAAGCATGGGAGGGGGCTTCCTGTGCCCTGGGCCGGAGTGGGCCCAGCTCCGGTTTTCTGTCCTGCCTTCAGTCAGGTGCCCCCTCCGGGTCACAGGAGGCTGCTTCAAAAGCAGCATTTGAGGGGAGCCTTGAGCCTGGCCATACCCAGCACCCCCTGTCCTTGGTCCCTACGAGCTGCTGTCAGAGCGCACCTGCTCTGGGGCCACTCTGTGGGCAGGCCCAGGGTGGGAACACGGGCAGGGAGCTGATGCCGCGGCCTCCCCCAGGTGCTGGGACTTGAGCTCCGGGAACAAGAAGTGGATCATCCAGGTGCCCATCCTGGCCTCGATTGTGGTGAGCAGGCGCGGCAGCAGGGCTGCGTGGGGGAGCGCACTGCGGGCGCCGGCGACCGGCCCCTGACGGGGACTACACGGGCGTCCCTGGACCCCAGGGTTGGAGCCACAGGCCGTGTCGCCCAGTGGGGGGAAGAGCCTGGGCAGGGCCGGGGTCCCCAGGCCCTCGCCCCCCCCTCCCCCCGCTTGGCTGCAGCTCGAGACGCAGCCCTCCCTCACTCCCACAGCTCAACTTCATCCTCTTCATCAACATCGTCCGGGTGCTCGCCACCAAGCTGCGGGAGACCAATGCCGGCCGGTGTGACACGCGGCAGCAGTACCGGTGAGCTGCGCCCCCGGGCCCGGGGCTCCTCGGAGCACTGGGGTCATCACAACCCCAGTACCGTGTACTAAAGCAAAGACAGGGGCCCTAAGAATGAGCCCGTGTCGAGGGAAGCACCGGCTCCTGACTCCCTGGCTGGCCCCCCCCAGCAGTCATGGGACCTGCCCCTGGTCTCTGGGGCCACCCCGGAGCCAACCTGAGCCCTTTGGTGCTGGGGTCTGCAGGGTGGGGGGGGGGCAAACCCAGACCTCTCCTCAAAGAGCTGATTGTAGCGAGTCCAGGGGACAGGTGGGCAGTGGGTGGCTTTGAGGGGATGGCAGCTCCGCTGAGCCCCAAGGAAAGGGCCGTGGGATGAAGAGGTAAGACCACGTGAGTGCCCGTGGAGGGACCAGCAGATGCAGGCCCCCAGGGCCCAGGTTAACTGAGTCGTGCTCTGCTCTAGCCAGAGCTGCAGGCTGCTTCGCGGCTCCTGGAGCCTAAGAGCTTGGGACGGGCAGGTGCGGGTGTCACGGTGTCTCCCGGGGGGCAGTGGCTCGTCCCTGAGCCGCCTGCCCCTGCTGGCCCAGGAAGCTGCTCAAATCCACACTGGTGCTCATGCCGCTCTTCGGCGTCCACTACATCGTGTTCATGGCCACGCCGTACACTGAGGTCTCAGGGACGCTCTGGCAAGTCCAGATGCACTACGAGATGCTCTTCAACTCCTTCCAGGTGCGCAGGCCTGGGGGGGCCAGGGGCGCGGGGCTGGGGCGGCAGGTGCGACTCTGGGCCCTGACCCGCACGTCTCTCTCCACAGGGATTTTTTGTCGCCATCATATACTGTTTCTGCAATGGCGAGGTAAGCGGGGTGGGGGTGGGGGGACAGCCCTGGGGCCAGGCAGGGGGGACGCGGAAAGGCCAGGGTTCCCCAAGTCCCGTCCCTCCGTTCTCCTGTCCGGTTCCTCTGCTCCTCCGAGAGCAGCCCTGAGGACATTCTGAAGGCAGAGAGTCTTTCCATATGATTCAGGATGTGCTAGGATTTGTGGGCTCTTCACTCTGGCAGAGCCTGCGTCTTCCCAGCCCCACGGGCTGTCGGCTCCGTAATCCGGAGTGAACGACTCAGCCACCCCCTGGGGCCATTCGAGCCTTGTGGACTCGGGCGTGTCATTGCCTGCAGCCAGACACCATGTTCTGAGGATGACGGGATTTTACTTGGCCTTGGAATTTTCCAGTAACACCCCACGCCTCCCGTTCCACTCGTTGCTGAGCGTCCTAGGGCAGGGATGCGGGCACCGCTGGGGCCGGGGAGGGGGGACGTGGGGCAGAGGGGCCCCACCTGACGCTCTGCCCGCCTGCGGGCCATCGCAGGTGCAGGCCGAGATCAAGAAATCCTGGAGCCGCTGGACACTGGCACTGGACTTCAAGCGCAAGGCCCGCAGCGGGAGCAGCAGTTACAGCTACGGCCCGATGGTGTCTCACACGAGCGTGACCAACGTAGGCCCCCGCACAGGACTCGGCCTGCCCCTCAGCCCCCGCCTGCTGCCCGCCGCCGCCACCAACGGCCACCCCCCGCTCCCCGGCCACGCCAAGCCGGGGGCCCCGACCCCTCAGGCCGCGCCACCTGCCGCGGCTGCCCCCAAGGACGACGGGTTCCTCAACGGCTCCTGCTCGGGGCTGGACGAGGAGGCCTCGGCGCCGGCGCGGCCGCCCGCCCTGCTGCAGGAGGAGTGGGAGACAGTCATGTGATCGGGGACCGAGCCAGGGGTGGACCTGTGGCCATGAGGGCTAACAGACGGACCAAGAGACGGCTGGTTGGACGGTTGCCCACTCAGGGCTGGGGCTGGGAAGACGAAAGAGGAAACGAGGGGAAAAAAAAAGAAAAAGAAAAGGGAAAAGGAAGCGGTGTGTAGCTTCCTGCGGTCTGGGCTGGGGAGGGGAGGGGAGAGGAGGGGCTGGAGCCACAGAGACGTTCCTGGGTTTCACCTCTGGAGGAGCTCCAGGGGCCCCGGGCCAGTCCCTGGGGTCCGGGCACAGTCCAGCAGGAAAGACCTGAGAGAGGCCAAGAGTGGCCCGCGTTTGCTGGGGTCACACGGGGGCCCAGAAGAGCCATGCGGGAGCCGAGCCGCCACCCCTCCCTGCCGCTGGCTGCCACCTCTGATGCTTTCACTGAGGCCCCGGGGCGGCGGGGAGGCGGGGGAGGGAGCCCCGGCTTCTCTCGGCCAACTCTTCACTTGTTGCCCGTCACTGAGGGCCAACCGCCCTTCCCTGGGTCCCTGGCCCTGCTCCAGGCCCCTCCTGCCTGTCTGGTGGCCATGCTGTGTCCCTTGGGGGCTGGGGCACTCGGGGAGCGCCTCCACACAGGATGCCCAGCCCCTTGGATCTGACACACCTCTGGGCACCAGACTGAGGGCAGGGAGCGAGGCCATCAGATGGGACACTGGCTGGGGTCTGTGCTCGGGCTCAGGAAATGCCTGGGGTGAGGCCCTGCAGGACCCCGCACATCCGCTCACCGGGGGTCTGAGAGTGTCACTAAGCACCCTACCCAACCCCCACCCGCTGCATTCCTTGCCCGCTTGCCCCCTTGCCCCCTGCCCACCCCAGTCTTGGGCCCTCGAGTGGCACGGACCCTCCTCGCCTGACGCTGGGAAATGACCCGACGGCTTCCCCACCCCGCGCTCCAACCAGAGCAAGCTTCCTTCTGGAGTCCGAGGCCAGCCTTGCCTCCGGGCCGGTACCAGCTAGTGCCCCGCCTGGCCCGTCCTTCCCTCATCTCCAGCGCAAACCGTTTTGTTCTTCTCTGCGGACTCAGCATCTGGAAAGCGCTCCCCATCTCGAACAGCACCCCCACCCCACTGGGGACCGGGCGAGGGGTCCTGGGGCCGCGACAGCAAACTCGCTCAGGCGGTGGGTGGCGTAGACATACTGGGAGCAGCCTCGGGCCCAGCCCTGCTGGGCCTTCCGGATGGCGTGTAGGGCAAACAATGGCCCAAAGGCCTGGTGCACCCATGGGGCTCCCTGGGGCGTGACGTGCTTGGAACGCTGTGAGAGACACGGGCCAGGACCCCAAGGGCCACTGAGCCAGTGTAAGCATGGAGGACTCCCGTGAGTGGGGGGAGCTACTGGAGACTGTACGGGGAGAGCAGCAAGGTCTGAGCCCCATTTAGAAGAGTCCCCGCGTCATTGGAGAGGCCAGAGGAAGTTACTCAGGCCTCAGGGGAGAGGTAGCCCTGTGGGAGGCAGGTAGCCGTCAGGAAGGACCCTGCATGAAGAGTGGCTGGGAGAAAGAGACCCACGCAGAACAGACCCCCCATCCCCATCCCAGAGACATCTGTGTGATGCCCCTCTTCAGGGCTCGAAGCTTCGGGGCCTCTGGGAAGCCCATCCTACCCACCTGAGGCCTCTAGCTGGCTGGGCCGCAGGGCCCTATCTTCTCACCCAGACTCCTCCTCAGGAGGCTTCTGAAGTAGAGTCCATGAGGCCCACTCACCCTGAAACACTCAGACTGGGTTGTAACACCTAGGACAGGGCTGTGTCTTCCCCCTCAGACTAGACGATGCCAGGACAGAGTTGAGCCTCTCCTCTCAGACTCAGTTCCCTCTAGGGCAGGGTTGAGCCTCTTCCCACAGACCAGGGACCTCCATCCCAGGACGGGGCCGTGCTCACGCCTTGGACTAGATACCCCCCAGGACAGGGCCAGGCCTCCGCCTTTAGACTGGGAACCATTTCTGGGATGTCCGGGACGGGCCTGGACCTTACACCAGTCCAAGGCCCTAGGCCAGGACCCTCCTCCCTTCGCCCTGGAGCCCCGCTCAGAGAGGCCCCGGAGCAGCGCCTGGGCCGTCCAGGTGTTGGCAGAGGAAGTGGGAGCCCTCAGTGGGCCTGGCAGGCGGTCAGGACCCTGTTTGCCTTGAGCAGGGGCTGGAGCCAGGTGGTCACTTCTCCCTTCAAGGCCTCCCAGCCCAGCCAAGCCGCAGGGAACACGTAAACACCAGCCGAGCTGGGCGCGCGCAGGCAGGGCGGAGGGCACCCAGAGACCCCGGCTCCTCAGCCTCCTTGGCCAGTGCGTCTGGCACTTCACGGGCTGCCCTGAGCTCCACGTGGGGCCAGTAAGGCCGGCCTCGGCTCCCACCTGTCCTGGGCACGGGGACAGGCTCTGCTCTCTCTGGCGGGTCCTGCTTCTGCACAGACTGGGAGAGGGACCTCGGAAGACCCTTGGAAGGGATGTGCCCAGCTAGCGGCGCCTGGAACCCAAGGCCAGGCCCCAGGACTGGGTAAGACCCTAGTTCCCAGCTCAGAATGTGGCCTCCAGGCGTCCAGGGGCCTCAAAGAGGTGGCTCTGCCCACACTCAACCTGCAAGTCTGTTGAGAACAGGGATGGAGCCAGGCCCCACTCACCCACCCAGGGTGGGCCGGCTGTGACAGCCCACGCCCTTCTGCCCTCACCCTGAGGAGGTGGGAGGGAACAGCACAGACACGGGGGAAAGGGGACTGAGTTCTCTGGAAGTTCAGAAGGGACATGACCCTGCCCTAGGGGACCTTAAGGGGGACACAGCCCTGCTCTGATGGTGTGTGAGGGGCCATGACCCTACCCCAGGGGCCTGAGAGGGTCCGGGCTCTGCCTTAGTTGTTAGACGAGGTCTGGCCGGCGGGGGGTTTCCGTCAGAGGGGCAGGAGCTGTGGGCCCTGCTGCGAGGCTCTGGCACACAGGCTGGGTTGGGTCCAGCGGCTTGTCCCTCATGCCTCCTCAGCCAATTCCAAGAGAATGATCCCAGCCTGAGGCTCCCGTGGCCAACGGCAACAAGTCTTGGCTGGGCCACAGGAGGGGGCTCCAAAGCCAGGCAGGGGCCTGGACCGTGGCTGGCTCCCGGGGTGTGCTGTGTGACCCTGGCCAAGCTGCCTTCCCTCTCTGAGCCTCAGCTTTTCTCCTGAGGTCAGGCCCCTGTCCGGGTCTCTTGACCTGTGTGGGCTCAGCACCCATCCTGCTCCTTAGTGGGCCCCTGGGACACAAGGCCAGGACATCCCCAGTGACAGGTTCCCTCCTTCTTCAGTGCCACAGTCATGCAGCCTGTGGGGGCCGAGAGGTGGCAGGCATGGATTCTGGGCAGCCACTCCCTGTCTAAGCGCAGGGGGTGAGGAGAGGGGCCCGAGTCTGGGAGGCAGAGGAGACAAGAGACCAGGTTCCAACCTTCCATGTTGGCCTCGGCTTTCCAAATCTGTGGGTGAGGGGAGGGTAGGCAGCTGCATTAATTATGCACCTACTGTTTAGGCCCCCTGCCCCCTCAGCAGCTTCAGTGGGGCTAAAGAGGTTCCAATCGCCCTAAAGGCTTCAGGTCACAGTTCTCAGAAAGAACCACTGGGGGAGGGGGCTCTGCTGATGAGCAACCCCCGCGGGCTCCTGCTGGCTTTGCTTCCCCTGGGGAGGAAGAGGGGACCAGGCTGGGCTGGGAAGATGGGGTTTGGGGCAGGGGAGGGCGGGCTTGTGGCCACCCCAAGCTCCCATCTCAGAGCTCCAGGACCTGCGGCTGCAAACTCTTCCCCTTCCCCGCTTCTCCCACTCCCCTCCGCTCCGCTCTCCCTGCAGCCCAAGCCTGGAGACCCTCTCCTGGGACCCTCTCCCCAGCAGGTATTAGTCAGGGGACACCACAGTCCGCCCAGAGGCCCCAGTGGCAAGCCGCGTGCCCCCACCAAGCTCGCCCACATCAGTGAGAGGGATGCGTTGTGGGGCTGCCGGGTGTGTGTGTTTATCCGTGTTAGTGTGTGCATACTGGTGTCTGTGTATTTCTTTGTACTTGTGTATGTATATTTCTGCGTGTGTCCGTTCATACACGTGTGTGTTGTCCACCACACTGTCTTTGGTGGTTCTATGTGGGTACATACCTGTGTCCTTGTGTGTGGATGTGGATGTCCATTTGCACGTGTCTGTCTGTGTGACTGTATTGTGTATCAGTGTGCCTGCTTGTATTTGTTTGTACGGCTGTGTATACGTGTGTGTCTATTTGTGTGCGTGTGTGTCTGTGTGTGTCTGTGTGGACCTGTGGTCTGAGAACGCCGCCTGTGGGTGGAATTTGGCCCGGGGACGTGTTTGGTTTGGCCCTCACAGTATTTTCAACATCTTGAGCCAACATTTAAAAATCAGGATATTTCACATAAAAATTCAGCTTTCCAGTTTCTCTTAAAAATTCAGAAGCCCTGGCAGCCCTGGGCCGCGTTCCCGTGAGGCTGCTTCTCCTCCAGAGCTCACGGGGGCCGCCCATCCTCCCACCGCCTCACCGCTCATCTCGCCGACCAGCACCTTGGGGATGACAGAGTTTGTGACCCGGGAGTGTGTGGTCACAACTGAGTGTGAGCCGAGCTGTCAGGGAGGGTGTGCACGAACGGAGTCCACACCGGGGGGTGCGTACTTGTGGTCGCGCGCGTGTGTGTGTGTGTGTGTGTGCAGGAGGCCAGTCTGAGTGCATGGGGGACGCAGGGGGCCCTGATCGCGCAGGGGTGAGGGTGAGGCACGGTGCATGTGGGGACGTACGTGTGAGAGCGCGTGGGTGCACACGTGTGTGTGCGTGGGGGGTGTGCGTGGCCGGATCCGTGGCCATGTGGAGTGTGTGGGCCACTGCGGTCTGGCGTGCTCTGCACAGGGGCCTCTTCCGGCCTTTGATGGGGAATTGGATTCCCGGCTTCTGGATGGGCTGCCTTGTGGGATTTATTTCTGTCTCAGGGCCGACCAGAGGCCTGAGTAATGGGAACATTTAGAGAAAACCAGTAAATACATAGAGAAGGGGCAGGCTGGCCGGGAAACTCTGCCTGGACACCCCTGCCCAGCCCACGGCCGCCAGAGGCCAAGGCCAGGCCTGAGCCAGGGAGGGAAGCAGCCTCAGGACCCGGCATGCACACTCACTCCCACTCACTAACGCCCATCCAGGCCCAGCAGGTGGGCGAGGCCCCCTGTGCCAACTGGATGGCCCCTGGGACAACCAGCATCTTGGCAGCTTGGCTTCAAACCAGAGACGCTCAGGACAGGCTCCGAGGATGCCATGCGAGGTCTGGCTTAGGGGCTAAGAGGCTCTGACCTTCCAGGAGAGTCCCTTTCCCAGGCAGGCTACAGAGGGTCCACATCCCTGGGTATTCTGTGCACAGATGCGCCACACAGGTGCAGACCCTCCCGCAGGAGCGATGAGGCTGACTGTGACGGACGGGACTGGGGCTGCCCTCTCCCCGCGAGCTGGGGGCCCACACACCCTGGAGGCCCTAGAGCCTAGAGTCAGGCCATCGGGGGCAAGGGCGGAGGTAGGAGGAGCTGTGGCTCTCCTAGGACTCGGCCCCCACTCTTCTGGGTTTCACGCGGACGGAGCCCCACTCTTGGGATCATCTCTGATGTCAGCTGCTTAAGTGACATGGGCCCCATGGGAAAGGACAGACCGATTTCTCGGGTGGGGTGATGCGCACTACAGAAGACCCACTGAGCTGTGAGCCGCGGGCAAACAGCCTGTGCTGACCCACACTCCCTTCAGGGGCCCGGGGTCGGTGTCTTCTGCTGCCCCCCAGCGGCCACGGGGAGAAGTGGGGAAATAAGGCTGCCTGAACCTCTTGCTCTGTGCGGTCTCCAGGCTGGGTGGACTTGCAGGGCCCTTGAGGCCCCAGGTCCCACCACTCACAATGCCCCAGTGTAATGCCCAGCCCGATGGCTCTAGGGGACATGAGGGCTTTCAGGCTGGTCTGAGGGAAGGGCTCGGATCGCACCCCTGGGAGGTCAGCTCCAGGAGGGCAGATGGTCGGATTCACACCCACGTCATCAGCCCCTAGAACAGAGCCCAGTGTGAGAGGTAGGTACTCAGGGAGCAGATCCAAATCCCCAGCTCCTCTAGGGGTGGGCAGGCTTGCAGCTGGCCCTGGACATGGTTCAGAGCCCCATGGAGGAGCCACCTGAATGAAGGTGAGCAGGCATCTCACACTAGAGCCCCGAAGGCGGTGAGCAGCAGCATGGACCCCAACGGGGGACCTGGCTGGGAGGACGGGCCGACTCCAGGGGACTAGACTTGCCCAAATTGGGTGCCTTCACACTCTTGACTACAGCCTGCTAGGCTAGACAGAATTTCCCCCTTGTGACTTTAGGGGCTCTGCTTCTGACCCCAAAATTCCCAGTTCCTTACACTATAGATCGTGTACCAGCCCCTGGGGGCCTATCCCCACGATCCAAGGTTCAACTCCCTCTCGGGCCTCTTGCTGCCCCTTTTACCCAGAGGCGCCAAGCCTGGGTCTCTGGGCCAGCAGGCCCTGTCCTCCTGTCCTCTGCTGGGGAAGGGCTGTTGCTGACCAACCCAGGCCTGACACCTCTCTAGGGATGACCCGGAGGCCAGATGTCCTCAAGGATTTCAAGCGGGGGGGGGGGGGCCCNGAGGTTGTCCTGGAGAAGTGCCTGGTGAGCTGGAGAGCGATGGGCACACGAGGGCTCCCTCCATCCACAGAGGTGGGCACTGGCCCTTGCTCATTTCCTCGGCCCTGTGACAAGGGGGCTGCTGGGGCCTGAGAGCCCCCACCCTGCCCCTCCAAGCAAGGCCAAGACTTGCTGTGAGCAACTCTGAACATCCATCTGTTACGAGACTCTAGAAAACTTTTTGTCTTATTTTTAAAATAATTTTTAAAAATAACACAATTTAGTAACATAATTTTACCATTCTTTGTTCATCACTGAAAACATCTCAAAACTTTTTATTTTGAAATAAATATAGATTTGGAGACAGTTGAAAAGATAATACGGAGCAGTCCTGTGTCCCACTTATCCAGTCTCCCCCAATGGCTACCCCTTCCGCAACTGCAATAGAATATCAAGACCAGGAATCTGACCTTGGCACAATGTGTGTGCACAGCCCTGTCCCGTCTTAACACATAGGCAGATTCATGTCATCACCGATGCAACCAGGGACTATTCTATCCCCACCAAGATCTCCCTCGAGCTGCTACCACTTTTGTATAGAGTCACACTCGCCCCACCATTCCTAACCCCCGCACCCACGGATCCGTTCCCCAGGTCTAGGATTTTGTCATTTCAAGGGCGTTGCAGCTAGGGAATTATACGGCATGTGATCTTCATATATAAAGTTACGTATGTGTCAGTTTCACTCAGCGTAATGTTGCTGAGCTTCACCCAATCCATCTGCTTTAGCAACAGTTTTGTTCCTTTTTATCGCTGCATAGTATTCCATGGTATGGATGCATAGGTTTAACAGGGCACCTATTGAAGGGCATTTCGTGGTTGGTCTGTATCTTTGCAGAATAAAAACTTAATTTTCCACTGCATTACTCCCCAAAGCACAGGACCAGGTGAAGGAATGGTCTCGTACACTGTCTCCTATACATCGAAAATTTACTACCATACTTACCTCACCCATTTTTGTGGAATATTTTTTAAAGATTTTTTTTATTTATTTGAAAGAGAGAGAGTGAGAGAGAGCACAAGCAGGGGAGAGGGAGAAGCAGGCTCCCTGCTGACCAGGGAGCCTGATGCAGGGCTCAATCCTAGGACCCTGGGATCATGACCCGAGTCGAAGGCAGACACTTAAACAACTAAGCCATCCAGGTGCTCTTTTTGTGTAATATTTTAATTCCAAAATGAAGGATGGGAAATTTTATGAAGACCTTGGTCTTCATCTGATGATGACTTGTAAACCTCCATTAAACTAGAGATCTGGGGCTCATTTGCTTTAACTGACATATCCTGGACAACAAATTCAAATTATCTAGTATTCAATAAGCAATAACACATGTGACATTGCTTTTTTCCTAGTTTTTAGTGATCATAAAGAAAGTGGTTATAAACATTTATGTAGACAGTCTTTATTTTTCTGGAACAAATGCCCAGGAGGAGTGTGGTTGCTGGGTTATATGGTAAGAGTATGTTAGTTTCTTAAGAAACTGTCAAACTATTTTCCAGAATAACTGTACCATTGACAGTCCCACCAACAATGTAGGAGAGATTCAGCTTCTCTACATCCTTGCCAGAATTTGGTATTATCACTGTTTTTTATTTAAGCTATCCTGATTGGTGTATAATGATGTCTTATCATGGTCTTCATTTGCATTTCCGTAACGGCCAGTGATGCTGAACATCTCTCGCATGCTTGCCATTTACATACCCTGCTCAGTGAAATGTTTCTCTTGCCTATTTTCTAATTGGGTCCTTCCTTCCTTCCTCCCTTCCTTCCCTCCTTCTATTCATTCCTTCCTCCCTCCTTCTGTTGTGAAAGTTCTTTATATATTCTAGATATGAGTCCTTTATCAGATACGGGGTTTGCAATTTAGTCTGTAGCTTTTCATTCTAATAGAGTTTTTGTTGGAGCAAAAGCTTTTCATTTTGGTTAAGTCAAATTGATTGCTTTCTTTCTTTAGGGATGTGCTTCTGGGTCTTGTGTCTAAGAACTCTTCACCAAGTTCTTCTAGGTCCTGAAGGTTTTCTCTTTTTATAGTTTTACACTTTACATGACCCATTTTAATTTTTGTATATTGTCTGGCTGGTCTTTAAGCTGGGGATCTTTTTTTTTTTTTTTTTTTTTTGGCCTACGGAGATCCAATTACTCCAGCATCTCCTGCTGAAGCCTATCCTGCCTCCCATGAGTTCGTTCTGCATCTTTGTCAAAAATGAGTTGGCCTGGGGCATCTGGGTGGTTCAGTCCGTCAAGCATCTGCCTTTGGCTCAGGTTATGATCCCAGAGTCCTGGGATCGAGCCCCATATTGGACTCCCAGCTCAGTGGGGAGTCTGCTTCCCCCTCCACCACTCTCATGTTCTCCCTCACTCTCTCAAATAAATAAAATATTTTTTTAAAAAAGTTGTCTGTACTTGTTTGGGGCAACTTGAGTTCCCTACTCTTTTCCATTGATCTGTGTGTCTATCTTCCCCCCCAGCATCCCCACCTTGATCACTGGGGGTTAAAATCATGAATTCAGGGGGCACCTGCCTGACTCAGTCAGTACAGCATGTGACTCTTCATCTTGGGGTCGTGACTTCCAGCTGCAGATTGGGTGTGGAGAGGACATTAATAAATAATAAACTTGTAAAATCACGAATTCAGTATCTTTAGTAGTTACAGCTATGCAAATTGTCTATTTCATCTTATGTGAATTGTGGTAGTTCATGCTTTTCGAGGAACTGGTCCATTTCGTCAACTCTTCAAACTGATGTGGATGTCTACAGTCTCCCCTTACTGTCTTTCTGAGGTCTGTGGGGTCACGAGGGCAGCCTTACTGCATTCCTAATATTCGTAACCTGTGTCCTTGTCAGTCTTGCTAGAGGTTAGACGATTATTGATTTTTGCAACGTTTACCAGTTTCTCTGCTCACCATTTCTTCCTGCATCCCGTGCCAGGCACTGCTGGCTGCCTTCCCAGGACTCTTTCTACCCTTCTTCTTTTCTCGTGGAACCTCAATTTCAATCACAGTGGCTATGTGCCCAGCTTAGAATAGCCCAACTCCCCACATATCTGCAGGGAGGGCTGGACGTGACCCAGTCACGGCTGATCAGATGTGAAGGCAAGCCTGGGGGACTGACAGGGCTTGAAGCCACTGTTCCCCCAGCTGGCCCGCCCTTGCCCTTCTGCCTCCTGCTGATAGCTCCCACCTGAGGGTGCAGAGGCTCCTCGGGGAGCTGAGGACAGCAGCTGGGGAGACAAAAGGGACCTGTGTCCCTGGAGCCACTGTATCGCCATGGACTTGACACAAGAACAAAAAAGCCCTCCTTGTCTGAGATCCTGTTTGCAAGTGTGTGCCAAATGCAGCCCATTCTCCCACCCCTCTCTGGGCTCCCACCCTGGCTCCTCTTGCTCCGGAACTTTCCCTACGAGCTCCTCCAGCAAAGATCTGTGCATAGTCAACACTTGGTATAAGAACCCCAAAAACGTCTGGGCCTAATGACGGATGACACAGGAAGGAGATGGACATTTCTGTTTCCTCAGCACTCGGGAAAAAATTATCTTGTAGTATCCACTACTGATGAAAATGGAACTCATTCATTCATAGGTTGTTGGTATTTTTTTCATGTAGCTTGGATGGCTTTTCTCTTCACCGTCAATGTTCTAACCCGGACCACTGTAGTCAAACAGCAGATGGGGGCATTCAAAAAAATCCCACTTCGAACTTCCCGAGGAATATAGGCTGTGAATGCTGGAGATTTCTCTCCTTAAAAATACGTGTGTGAGGGGTGCCTGAGTGGCTCAGCTGATTCAGCATTTGCCTTCAGCTCAAGATCCTGGATCGGGCTCCGCACTGGGCTCCCTGCTCGGTGAGCCTGCTTCTCCCTCTCCCTCTGCCTGCTGCTCCCCCTGCTTGGGCTCTCTCTCTGTCAAATAAATAAAAGCTTTTCTTTCAAAAAAAAAAGCACGCATGTGAGATACAGCATATATACCCAAAAATGTGTAAAAGTGAGTGGACAGAGAATAAAAGGTATTCCCGCCTGTCAAGCCCAGTTAAAGAACATTATCAATACCTCAAAGGGCCCCTTCCCAGAGATGACCGCAAGCAAGCCTGATGTTGGGGGCCATTGGCTCGCTTCCCTTGTCTACACCGACTTTACCATCCATGTGCCAACCCTTAGTATCGTTTCACTGCCTGTTTTGGAACATCACACAAACAGCTCATACTCCCTTTCTTCTGTTACATGTCTGTGTGTGTGTGTGTGTGTGTGTGTGTGTGTGTGTGTGTGTGTGCGCGCGCACATGTGCGCTGTTGATGAATAGGGCTCCTAAAAGACCCCAGGCCCTGTCCCCCCGTACCCCTGTGCAACAGGACACTCACAGTGGAATTGCCGGTCACGGAGTATGCACGTGTCCCGTTTCCCCAACGCAGTCACAGCATTTAGCCCTTCCATGTGCAGCAGGTGTAACCCCAGGGCTGCACGGCACACCGCCTGGCTAATCACACTCTGGCCCAAAGTCTCCCCGTCTGACGTTACCCCAGCCCTTTCAGTTCGGCTTCCTTTGTTGGTTCTAAGCGTCACAGAGTTGGTTTTTTGTTGTTGTTAGATTTTATTTGAGAGAGAGAGAGAGAGAGCACGAGTAGGGTAGGGGACAGAGCGAGAGGGGGAAGCAGACTCCCTGCTGAGCAGGTTGCCTGATGCGGGGCTCGATCCCAGGACCCTGGAATCACGGCCAGAGCCGAAGGGAGACACTAAACCGACTGGGCCACCTACGCACCTCTTTGTAGAGCTTTTCTAACCCCTTTTGTTGTGATCTAGCTTTGAGTTCAGGCTTAAAAAAAAAATTAGCATCAGGGGTGCCTGGGTGGCTCAGTCCTTAAGCATCTGCCTTCAGCTCAGGTCACGATCTCAGGGTCTTTGGATCAAGCTCCGCATCTGACTCCCTGCTCAGCGGGAAGCCTGCTTCTCCTTCTCCCACTCCCTCTGCTTGTGTTCCCTCTCTCACTGTCTCTCTCTGTCAAATAAATAAAATCTTTAAAAATAAATAGCTAAATAAAAATAGCATCAGACTGAGTTTTTTGTTTAAAAAGGTGGCTTAATACATTGATTGTAATTAATGATGTACTTGGATTCATTTACTTGTCCTACCTTTTTCTCTCTTTGCCTTCTTTTGGGTAATTTTTTTTTCATTCTTTTTTTTTCTTTTCTTTTCTTTTTTTCTTAACTGCTTTGAAAGTGGTACACTGTTTCTATTCCGTTAGGGCCACCATAGAAATGTCCACCTGCCTGCAGAGCAGGGTCTAGAGCCTAGACGGAGTCTTTTTCCTCTTCCCGAGTGAGCTGAGCTTCATAGAGGACTATAACCCCAACCACGTCTCACCTCAAGCGAGTGTGTAAATACCATTATTGTCACGTACTCTAGTGGCCCAGTCTTACTTTCACCCCATAGAACATTCTCATTTCCTAAGGCTAGTACCTATTTAGATTTCCACTTTCTTTCTTTTCATTCCTACTTGTATGTCAGATTTTCCATCTGGGGTCGTGTCTCATTCCAATCTGAAGACATCCTGCAGAATTTTTTTTTTTTCAAAGAAGAATGCTTAGAACAGCTTTATTGACATAGAATATACATCTCCTACATTTTGCCCATTGTCAATTGGCCATGTGTACAATTCAACGGCTTTTAGCATATCCATAGATTTGTGAACCCACCACAATCCCCTGTGGAATATTTTCATTACCCCAAAACAGACTTTCTTTGCACGAGTCTGCTGGTGACAAAAATCTCTGGGTTTGCTTGTCTAAAGATATCTTGTAAGATATTTTCTCTGGGTATAGAATTTTAGGTTGACAACTTCCTTTCGTCTAGTTACTGCTGATACCGGAAGGTATCCTTGCAGTCAACACCGGCCATGGCTGAGACATCGGCTGTCTTGCTCCTTAAAAAGTAATGTTATCTTCTCTAATTTTAACATTTTTCTTGCTCTTTTTGTCCTGCCAACTTATTGCACTTGACTATCTACGTATGCGGTGGTTTTGAAATACACCCACAAATTCTTAGACCTCCCTTCCAGAAGGTAGAACCTAATTCTCCTTTGAGTGTAGGCTGACTTGTTTCTAACAATATAACGTGGCAGAATATCACTTCCAAGCCCAGGTCACTAAAGACCCTAGAGATTCCCCCTGCTTTCTGTCTCAGATCACTCATTCTGGGGAAAGCCAGCTGCCACGGCACAGACACACAAGTCTTATGGAGAGAGCCACGTGGCAAGGACTGTGTGCACCCCATGCTCCCGTGAGCCTTGCTGGGGGTGGAAGGCATCCCAGAAGCACACCCTCCAGCCCCAGCCAAGCCTTCAGATGACTGCAGCCCTGGGGGACATCTTGACCACAATCTCAGAGACCCCAAACCAGAACTACCCAGGTAAGCCACTTCCGCATTCCTGACCCACAGAAATGGTCCGATACTAAAGGTCTGTTTGAAGCCACTGAGTTTTGTATGGAATTTGAATACAGGAATTGATGATTAAGCCAAGATATGAAAAATTTTAAGTGAACTTGCTTACTGAGGTATAATAAACATACAAAAAATGCATAAATCAGATGTGTGTGAGTCCCTGAATAGTCAAAAAGTGGATATACCTAATCACCATCCATACCAAGAGATGGAACTTCTGAGTGTTGATTTCTTTTTGTTGCCTTGCTTGAGATTTGCTGACCTCCTTGAATCTGTGGATTGGTGATTCTGAAGCACTGTTCCCAGCCATTAAAAAATATATATATTACATCCGTCTCATTTTTGCCTTTTTTCCCTCCTGGAACTCCAATCATATGTTACGTTGGCTCTTCTCACTCTATCCTCCGTTATCTCTTAGCTTTTTGTTTTAGGTTATCAATCTTTCCATGCATGAACTGTTTCTTTAGGTCTAATTCACAGACCCAGGGCTTCTAACTGCTATGATAGTTTCCATTATTGGAACATCACTTTGGCTTTTTTGGCAAAATAATTCCTATCTTCGAGCCTTCTTTTAGTTCTTACACCACTTTTCAACATTTAAATCGTGTGCCTGGTAATCCTAACGTATGAATCCTTTGCAAGTCTACCGTGTCCCTGCTGATGTCCTTTGCTCTTGGTGCCTCGCTGCCTCGTAGATCTGGTGACCATTCCCAGAAGCTGCTCACTTTTCTTGGAACTTTATCAGTGGGGGTTCATCAAGGACTGTGATGAATCGAGGTTCATTCAGGTAGGATCTGCATTTCTATCAAGCATCTGAGACCACCACTTTCTGGGACCACTTATACTCTTGGCTGGAGGATTCTCCTGTGCAAACTCATGTGGGTGCTGACTCAGTTCTCAAGGGAGACCTTTCTTCACTCCAGTCAGGGGCAAGGTTGTTTTCCTCTGGGATGCCAAGGGAGTGGATCTATTATTAGTTCACCGAGGGCCCTGCCCCTTGTGGCCCAGTCTTCTGGAGGGCTCTCATACCAGGCCCCTCATAACGCACAGATACTGGGTTATCTTAGCCCCAGGCACCGAGCCCCCCGAAAACCAATGCTGTTTCACCTCACTCGTCAAATACCTTTAAGTCAGAGGTTGGCTTCAGCATTCTGCTTCTTCTTCAACCTTCCTGCTTGAGTGTTCTTCACTTTCTTGCTTGGTCAGTGAGGCATTTAAAAGTATTTGTTGTAACTATTTATTTACCTAGTATTTTTAGCTATTTGGAGAGGGAGGATCAGTTCAGGCCACTGCAGTCCCATGATGCCAGACACCGAAGTGGTCAGCCATTCCTACTTTCTCCAGTTTTCTTTTCCTCATCTCCTGTCCGCTCAAGAACACCTGGCAGTATGTTCACTTGTCAACCTACCTGCTCTCTCTGCCACCTTCCAGGGCTTCAGCTCTTTCAATTGATCAATCCCTCCTTTGACTGTTATTATTTAGCTCCTCCAGTGAGTTGCTTATGTTGTGTGTGTGTGTGTGTGTGTGTGTGTGTGTGTGTGTGTGTGTGTGTGTCTGTATGTGCATATGAGTCGCTTATTTTAATCAACATTCTTTGTTTCCAAGATTACTACCTAAATCTTCCTCTTACCTAATCCCCGTTCCTGAGTTAGGGGGCTGGGTGCCTCTTTTACTTCTCTGGGGAGAAAAAAAACGCTCATCTTAAAACCTGTTAGGGTGTCATGGTTTCAGTTTCCTTGGTGATCAATTCTTCCACCTGGTGAGGTGGAACCCTTTCTTCAAGGCACTGATTGCCTCACGTATTCTGCTTTTGTTCGCGCGCCTGTCATGTGTGAGTGTTGGTTTTGCTCTCTCCTGGCACGGCGGTTTTCTGTAGGCATACAGAGCTGTAATGCAGAAGCAAACCTGTCCTCAGCCGGGACTCTGAGGCCTACACTGCCATGGACGAGGACCCCGCTTGTATGGCAGTCCCAGGCCAGGAGGCACCTTCTCGTTCTTTATTCCAGGAAGGCAAGGCCGGTCCCAGACGCCGCAATGCAGAGGGAGTCCAGCTCCAGCCCTGCTGCCCATGGGCACGTGTGACCCTGCTCGAGTGGGAACAGAGTCCTGGGCCTGCCTGCTGCCCTGCCAGCCACCTACTGCTTTGGCCCTCAGGCAGACCTGCTCCCTTCCTGCACAAGTTACCTTCTCAGGGTAGTTTTTAGATGAAAGCATCCGCTTTATTGTATGAGCTTGCTGGTGTCGGTGGGCAAGTACTTGCTTCAGCTCTGTGACCTGCGTCCCTGGCTCCATCCACCAGAGTCAGGCCAATGTTCTTCAACTCAGCACAGAGGGAAGGATGCACTGGGATGACATGGGGTGGGAGTGGGAGACTTGAGGGAAAACCCTGAAGGCAGTTCAAGCGTGTTATCACTTTAGAGATGAAACTCTAGTTGGCCACGGGGACCTGGAGTCAGAGCTATGGCCAGTCACTCCGGAGAGGCGGCTCATGGTCCTAACGCCAGGACCCGAGGGACCCAGGGCCCAGACCCCAAACCCAGGCTCTAATACCCTAGTCTCTAGGAGCCACCCCCCTAGTGCAGGGGCCCTGTCCCAAGAAAGCCACAGTCTAGCTCTGGTGACACAGGGACGGGGACCACCGGGGGTTGTGAGAGTGAGAGACAACAGGAGCCTTGAATCTGGCACCACCTGGGATGGAGGCCTGCCAAGACACAGGGCACCCCCTCCACACGCCCAGCCCCTCCCCCCTCTCACTGTGAGGGGATCCACAGAGGACCAGGAGGGACCCTCTCTCTCTCCAGGCTGACCAGCCACTCCAGCAAGGTCCGGGCCTGTGCGAGGGCTTAGAGAAACCTCTCGGACTCTGTCTCTGTCACCCACAGGTTTTGCAATGACTGCCTGACCAGACCAGGACCTGGACTCAAAAGGTCAGGCCTGGGCCTTCTGTACCCTTCCAGCATCGACATGCCTGGCCCAACAGAGGCTTTCCTCGTGTGAAGCTTTACCTCCATAGCTGGCCTGTCTTGGGGCCCAAACCCACAGCGCCCCAAGGACCCAAAAAATATTTAATAGGTTTCTGCCACAAATGTGGGTTCTGCTTGCTTCTATTTCTAGGAATAAAAGAAAGTTCCAAATACACACATATGTACAGACACAGCAAGCCCACAGGGTTGCTGTCAGCTTGGCCCCTCTCAGCGTGAGTGGGGAGCACTCAGGAGACAAGGAACTGACCTCACCCCACAGCAAGGGTTTTGGGCTGATGGGACAGTGTGGCTCTGAAGCCAAACGGGAGGTAACAGCAAGCCCAGCCCCCACCCTTGCCCAAGGCCACCGGCCCACAGGACAGGCCTGACGCGGGAGGGGATAAGGTGTGCCTCAGTCGGAGTCGCAGGCCTCTTGCTCGGTAGTGGCGTCCACTGCAGAGGCCAGACTGTCCTCCTGGCCTTTCAGCCTCTCACCTGGATGGATGGCAGACAGAAGGAGTGGGGAGGGGCCCTGTGCTTGGGCCACCGCCCAGAGGGCAGGAACCCCGCCTCGATAGGCCCCGTACTTACGGATCAGCTCGGCGATGGCCCTCTGGGTCCGCTTTTCTAGCTTCTCCAGCTTCTTGGCTACATCTCTCTTGAGGTCCCTGTAGCAAGCAGGTTCGAGAAGGCCGGGAGGTGAAGGCCGGCTTGGTGTGGCCTTGGGACCCTCCCCTCCCAAAGCCGCTCTGGCAGTAGGAATCCCACTCGGCTGCCTGAGGACACCACCCTGGGGAGGAGGCCAGGACCTTCCCCTCTCCCTCTCAGCGCTCTCCCAAACCCAGCATCAGCCACCCTGCCCTGGCCCACTGAGGCAGCGACTGGTGTCACAGACCCACCAACCGTAGGACTGAGTCAAGGTGTGCAAGGGTGGATGGTTTCTCAGGGCTGCCCTCCTGGTCCCACTGTGGGTCCTGCTCCTCCTCCAGCCACATACTCACCCTTGCCAACAGGGGCTTCCAGAAGCACACACATAGCCTACTCCCCCCACTCTGAGATTCCTAGGACGCATGCCCCATGCTTTCGTTTCAACAAATTAGAACACCTTCAGTGGTGCTGTGCCTGCCACAGGATCACGGTGAGAGGGATGCGGCCCACCCCTCTGGCCCAAGGTCAAGTAGAACACAAGTCCCAGGCCACACAGCCCTCTGTCACCCTCTGCATCAGCCTGGTTACAGGAGCACCGGGGAAGGATGAGCAGCCCCACTTCACAGGTGAGGAAACTGAGGCCAAAGCAGAACAGGCCAGGTGGTGGCAAACTGGGACAGAAACTGACATCCGCCCTTCCCCTCACCTCACCTCCATCCTGTGGCTCTGCGAGGGCCACGGCTGGCCTTGCTCAAATGCAGCTCTCTGAGGTGGGCTGGACCCTCACTCTTGCAGAAGGGACTTCTGGAGGGGACAGCTGCTCCTCTCTCTCCCCGGGCCCCTCCCCGCCCTCCAGGTGTCGCCCCACAGGCCTCCCTGTCGCTCTCCCTTTATGTCCTGTCAGGAGGTGCTGTGGGCAGTCATTATCTCGTGTAGCTGTGTGTCCACACTGTCCGTCTCCCTGCTGTGAGGGCGGGAGAGGCCCAGCCTCAGGGCGGTGCCCAGCGCCACGAGTGGCCAGTCAGCCCACGCTAGCCCTATGTGGCAGCGCTCACCAGTCAGGCTTCCGGGGCGCGAGGTTGGCCAGGTCCTGGGGAGGAAGGAGACACATGTCAGGACTGGAGGGGCCCAGCCCCAGGGCACAGAGGTAGAAAGCGGGAGCAAGGGAGGGAGGGAGGAGAGGGTGTGGGGAAAGTGGGGTGGAAAGGGAATACAGAAGTGGAGAGACAGAAGAAGGAAGCGGGAGGGAGGAGAGCATGGGGCGGGGAGCAGAGAAGGGCCCCCAGTGGGCCCGCGGGGCACTCAGGGCGCTCACCACTTCCTCGATGATGGGCTCAGGCTTGGCGGCCTCCAGCTGCTCCTTCACCTTCTCTTCCACTAGAGGGTGCAAGACAACCACACAGGCCCGTCGGAAAGGCGCCGCCACTCTCCCTGGGGCGCACCCTGCAGCCCCGGGAAGGGGGAGAGGGTGCGGGTGGGTCCCCGCGGGGACCCCGGGCTTTCTGGGCCCTCTCCCGGGGCTCTGAACCTCGAGAGGCGAAGACTGCAAAGGCAGCCCTGGAGGAAGGGCTTGGGGTTCCCGGGATGAAAGCAATGCTGGGGCGAAGGAGGGCCCGCAGGAGGCAGACGGCTCGAGGAGACAGAGCCCAGACCTCCAGCCAGGACCAGGGCTGGTGCTCTCCGCTGGCGGGAGATGCGCCATGGCCTGCGTACCGCCACGGTACAGTTCTGTGAAGAACCACGAGGACCGGCTTTCCCTCACTCTGCGGGGGCTCCTGGGCTCTGAGGGTGTCCTCTGGGCCCTGGACTGGCCGGGACACAGGTGGCTTTTCTTCCCATCCCACTTGGATGTGTGTGACCAGGGGGACAGCAGGCCTCACGCACCTCCCTGCTACACCCCACGGCTGACCGCGCACTCGGCCTCTGGGTGACGAGACCAGGGGGACCTTGCCCCTGTGGGGACAGAGACCGGGAGCGCTAACGACAACTCTGGGCTCCAAGGGCTTCCTCTGACCCCCGTCCCTGAGGCCACGTGCTGCACCACGGCCCCCCAGCCTTGCCTCACCACCCCCCACGGCCACAGGTGCCGATGCAGCGGCCTGACCACTCCCGGCCCCTCCCCTGTCCCGCCTTACTGTCCCCACCACCGTGCGGCCCACACCGTGAAGCAAACCACCTTGGAAAGCATGTGAATCTCGGGGCAAAGAACATGGGGAAGTGGACTGGGGTGTGGCCGAAGGGGCAACACTTTCCTATTTTCAAGACAAACGATTATTCATTGACAACTTGTAGACTTCAAAACTGATGACAAAACCAAAGGCTAAAAACAGGGCCTCGGATCCCCGGGGTAGGAAGTGCCGGCATGTGCAGCCGCTCCCCACACCGCCGGCCACAGCGGCGCGGGAGAAGGGCGGCCTCAGGGCCGGGCCTTAGCCCTCCTCTGCGCCCGGCGGGCGTCTGCCCACGGCTCGCGGAGCGCCTGAATGCTCCGCTCTTCTTCGGGGTCTCACTCGGACCCCCAAGTGCCCACAGGCCCCTCCCCGCCCTTCCGCCGCCCCTGCCGTCCCCTGCTGTCCCCTGCCGTCCAGGGCCCCTTCCGCTCCCAGAGGACCTGGCCTCTTCCCTCGCAGGTCCCTCCCTGGAAGGCCGTCGGGTGCCCTGAGCGCCTCTCTGCTGTCGCTCTACACGGTCGCGGCCGCGCGGCTGTGACACGGGGCCGGAGGGTCCTAGACGCCCAACCCCAGCCCTGGCGCTGCCGGTTACTCCCCGAGGGAGCGCGACACCTGCTGGGGCGCGGGCATCCTCAGAGCAGAGGTGCCTCAGAGCAGAGGTGGAGCGAAGCAGCCCACCTACCCGCGACTGGCTTGGCCGGGGGCACCCGCCTCCTCTTCAGGTCCTCGTCCTCGGGGACATAGTTCCGCAGCCTGAGTTCCCTATGAGAGCAGACAACAAGCGGAGATGGAGCGGAGGGCGTGGCCGCCTGGGTCACCTCCAAGGCCGGGGATCAGACTGTGAGGAAGCCATGCAGGCTGGGGTGTGGCTTCTCCACTTCCCTCCGGTCTCTCGGTCTCTCGGGGACAGCCTGGTGAAGAGGGAAAGCGCAGGAACAGAAGACTCGTGGGGACAGGGCCCCGTCTCCGAGCCTCAGCCCTGTCCCCTGCCAGGTAGCAGCTGAGCGGGCCACTCTGTTCTTGCCCTTAGCTGGGGCCAGGGAGCCCCCCCAGGGGCATTCAGGGGCCGCCCCTCCTGGAGGAGCTCCATCTGACAGTCAGGGGACCTGCGGGTCAGAGAGACTGCACCTCTGCTGTGAGGTCCCACAGCAGGGGCCGCAGCGTCTGACCTGGAGTCAGGGCCAGAGCTCCTGGGCTGAGTTTCTCCTAAGGGAGAAAACAGGGGCCACCCATGGGTTGTCCAAGCCCGGCCTCCTTCTCAGAGCCTTTGCGGTCCAGAGCCGCTGGAGCAGACCTCAACTCTTGGTGGCAAGGGTGCACGTGTGCTAGGAGCAGGTGGCAAGGGTGAAGGACAGGTACCACGGTGTGCGAGGCTGGGACAGCCCGGAGAACGGCCCAGCCCCGCGGCTGCAAGAGCTCTTTAAAGTGCTACTGGACGGACCCCAAGAGCTCTGTGAAGACAGAGGAGCCACGGGGGACCAGGTTCACACAGTGGGCCTGCCTGGCCAGTCTCCTCGGGCAGGACGGGCCACCCCAAGCACTTGCTGGCGCCTCCCTGGCTCAGCAGCTCATTGACCCCAAGCCCCCGCAGCAGGAGCAGCCCTGGCTAACCCCACAGGGTGGCACAGTGACAGCTCCTGGGGCTGCTGCTCCATAAAAGCCAGACAGTGGGCCAGACCATTTCAGCCTTGGGGAAGCAGAAGTGACCTGACGTGCCAGCTGGGGGAGCCTGGGATGCGGGTCCTCCTTCCTCACTACCTCTTCTGAGCCCCTCTAGGCCTGCTGGCCCCTCCGAAGTCCTGGGCTTCCAGGATAGGGCACGTTATCCCAGCAGGAGGGCTGCCATAGTCCATCACCTACAGAACCCTGTCTGTGCCAGGCGAAAATGCCGCTCATATCCCTGGGCGGCCAGCTTTTCTAGAGCCGAGGCAGCAGGTGTCTGTGGCCACACACCTGACGAGCGGCAGCAGTCTGAGTTTGGGAGCTCTCTGATGTCAATCATCCCCCAATTCACCAGCTCCACCAGTGCCCTTCTCCACCAGGGCCCCGAGGGGCAGTGTGTGTGTGGGAAGCCTGCCGCCCCCACAGGCCGCTAACTCTAGGGAGCAGGGACACCCACCCTGCCCTCTACCCGCTGGCAAATGCCACCGAGGGCACTGGGAGAGAAAGCTGCGCGTCACTTGGTGCGCTGACTTTCGTTCACAACAGGGTGGAGAGAGAAGCGGAAGAGAAACTGGGTGTGGGCAGAAAACTGCAGGGATTAGTGAGAAAAAAAACCCTATCACTCTCAGAAACCAGCTCCAGGGTTTTGTGAGAAATCAGCAGGCGGGAGGGCAGGCTGCTGGGAATGTACCTGGGGGCTCACGGCAACAGCAACGAGGGCCCCTTGCTGCCCAGGCTTCAGAAGGTGCTGGAACGGGGAGCACATAGCAGGGGGACAGGGAGAGGCAGCACAACAGGGAAGAGCAGCACTGGCCAGGGGGCTGGCCACCCAGCACCCCCATCTCCCGCAGCAGCCCCGCTGCCTGCTGTCCCCTGCTCCCCCTGGAGCCAAGCATGGGGCCAGGAGTCATGGACACCTGGGTCCCGGTCACTGTGGGGCTGTCCTGTTCTGGGCCTGTTTCCACATCTGTAAACAAGGACGGTCTGTCCAGCTGTGTCAAGCTAGCTCCGAGCCCTCCCTGCTTCACTCTGTGAGACCCAATGAACAGACTGCCTCTCACCAATGCCCAGTTAACTGGCCCTCCCCCACGCCTATCACCGACAGGGGACAAAAGTCTTTGGGGCGGGTCATGGGGGCAGTGGGTTCTGCTGGGGGGCCTGGCCTTTCCAACACAGGACCAAGGTTTAACCCCCTGCTTCTGCGAACAACTTAAAAAACCTGACAACAGGGCCGCCTGGGTGCCTCGGTCAGTTAAGCGTCTGCCTTCGGCTCAGGTCATGATCCCAGAGTCCTGGGATCGAGTCCCACATCGGGCTCCTTACTCATCGGGGAGCCTTCTTCTCCCTTTGCCCCTCCCCCTGCTCATGCTCTCTCTCTCTCACTCTCAAATAAATAAAATCTTTAAACAACAACAACAAAACACCTGACAACAGAGGTTATTTTTAAAAATCCATTCGTTAGCCTTGAAGAAGTACCAAGGCAACCAGGATCAGAGGCGCTGCGAACATGGAGGGAGGGCCAGTGTGACAGATGAGCCTGACCTTGGGCGCATTTTCTCCCTTAAGGCATCTACTCACACGCAGAGGCTGAAAAGCGGAGACCCCAGGCAGAGCTTCCTGCCAACCCACAGGCTGAAGAGACAGAAGTCTGCATCAGTGCGAGGAAGGAAGGCTCTTCCTCAGTCCTGAGAGGGTGGGTGAGGGCAACCGTAGTCTAACCACTGGCCAGAAGTGGGAACACATTTTCTACGGAAGAAAATAAATGATTCAGAATCCCAAATTATCCCCGGGACTTTTCATACACAACATCCAGGATTCTACCAAAGCCATGAGAATAAATAAATAAATAAATAAAGATGACAGAGATACACTCAAAGGAGATCCAGACATTAAAATGACTAGAAATGAAATATAAAAATGAAAGTTCAGGAAGGCATATCACACAACGGAGAATTGCACCAGAGCATCTGAAACTGTAAAAATTAATCAAACGGGAATTCTACAGCTGAAAATACATCCAAAGCCAAAAGAGCTCAATAAATGGGTTCAACTGCAGTTTAGAACAACTGCAGGGGGGATTAGTGAACCACAAGATAAGTCAGAAAATATCCAGACCGGGGCACAGAGGAAAAGAAGTTGGGAAATACGAAAAGGAACATGAGAGACCCATTGGATGTGGTGGAAAGCGCTAACATAACATGTAATGTGAGTCCCAGGAACAATATTTAAAGAGATAATAACTGAAAGTTTCACAAAATAAGTGGAAAACATCAAGCCATACCACAAACAGATAAAAGAAACACAAGGAACTCCAAAGAAGAGCACAGTTAGGCAAATCATTATCAAACTGCTCAGCACTAAAGATAAATTCTTAAATTAGATAAAGACATCTGGCCTTCAAAGGAAAACCTAAAACAGACAGTTGACCTCTTGACAGAAACAATGGAAACCGTAAGACAATGGAGTGACACATGGGCAATGCGGAGAGTTATTAGAACACGGCACCAGGATGATAATTTTAGATAAACTAGCCTTCAAAGAGGGCTGCCTGGGTGACTCCGTCAGATAAGTATCTGACTCTTGATTTTGGCTCAGGTCATGATCTCAGGGTCATGGGATCGAGCCCCACATCAGGCTCTATGCTCAGTGAGAAGTCTGCTTGGGATTCTCCCTCTCCCTCTGCCCACCTCCCATCCCCGGCAGTTGCATGCGCACTCTCGCGCGCTCTCTCTCTCTCTCAGATAAACAAATAAATCTTTAAAAAAAAAAAAAAAGCCTTCATAGAAAAACCTGGCCAGTAAAAGAAAAATTGGCAAAATTGGTTGCCACGGAATCTGTCAAGAAATACTAAGAGATGTGCTTTTGACTGAAGGAAAATGATCTCAGATGGGAGCACAGAATTGCAGAAGGAATGAAATGCACGAGACAGAGTAAATAAGCAGGAAAATCTAAAAAAAACCACTGTACAAAATACTCATAATGACTTTTGGGATTTAAAATACAGCATCGGGAGCGCCTGGCTACACGAGAAATTGTTTGGTATTCCTTTTTTTTTTTTTTTTTAATAGGCTCTATGTCCAACATGGGGCTTGAACTCATGACCCTGAGATCAAGAGTCAGATGCTCTACTGACTGAGCCAGCCCAGCGCAAATGCCCTGGGCCACTCCCAGTCCCCTCCATGTGGGCAACCACTGTCTGGGCTGAGCCTGCTCTCTCTCCCACGGAGCGGGCACAGACACAGAGGCCACCTGGTACCCCCACTTGCACCCTCTCTGGTCCAGGGCCTCTGTGTGCCCTAAACAAGACTCCACCTCTTCACACAGTCCTGACTTCGTTCCTCATTGGTCCCCACAGCCTGCTTTCTAATCAAACGTCCCCTGGGTCACTGCCAGCCCAGTTTGCTACACCTTCCTGCCCCTTGGGCTTCAAGACCTGACTAAACCAGATGGCCCAAAGGCCGCCACCCACCCCAAGACGCAGAGGACGTCTCCTCTCCTGTGCCTCCCCCTTGGCCCTCTATGGCCCTCACACCCCATGTGCATGGCCCCTTTGCGGCTGTCCTGCACCACCCCTGCCCCACAAGCTCCTAGAGCGCCAGCCCCAGCACTCAGCTGCCAACACACACTTGTCCCCGGCTCCACAGAGGAATTCAGGGAGGGCGTGTGGTGGACCGCCTGGGGCTCTCTGGGCCTTTCAGTGCTTGGGAGGACAACCCCAGAAGCAAAGAATTTGTGCCCAGGAGATTCACAGAGGGCAGGAATGTGGCCAGGCCAGGGCAGCCAACTCCTCAGGGACTTCTGTTGTGTTTGTAAGCAAAGCAGCAGTGATACCCAAGTTCATATCCTACTGAGTCTCCCTAAACTGGAAACGTCCCTAAATGGAAATTTTTTTTCCATCTCCTCTCCTCCATTCCCTTCCCAGGTATCTGAGGAGAACTAGCAAGAGCCTGAACAGGATCGGTGACCGCTGTGAGGCCTCCTGCAAGTCCAGCCTCAGGGACCCCGGGTATGGGCTGGCCAGGGAGATCCCGGGGAAATCACCTCCCACGTGCCTCTCAGGGGAAGGGGGAGGAGAAAGTTGGTGTTCTCTGTAGAACATGAAACTCTACCCAGGAGTAGAGTTCCAGAATGTCCAAGTGAAAAGAAGTTTCTGGATGATCTTCCAGATGAAGGTCCAACCCCTTTGCTGGCAAACAGGCCTTAGAGAAAGCCTGCTGCTGCTCGTGGAGGGTTCCTAGGCCTGGCCGACTTTGCCCTCATCTGTGCTCCCAGCCTTACACTCGGGGACGCCAGCCCCTCGTCTCACCCCTTCGCACTCAGCCCCTGCCCTGGGCTGAGGAGAGAGGCTGGAGAGAGGCTGGCATGGGGCCATCCTACCCGGCCTGCGCCCTAAGAACATGGCCCACCCCGCCCAGCTATCTGGGTCCCTCCTGCCAACACAGGCTCCTCCAGGACCAGAGAAAGGGGGTTGGGGTTGAAGCTCCCCTCCCAGGAACTGAACAGGACTGGGAGGTCCTGGAGGCCAGGCCTGGCTGAAGACAGTAGCTCTGACCACAGACGGCTTTTAGCTTGCACATCCGGGGTCCGGAGTCATGGGCCTCTTCCAGGGACACGCATACACCCCCCAACAACCTTCTGTGTGCTTTGGGCTCTACATATGCACACTCACCCCCGTGTCTCCAATGTAGACAAGGCCTGGTTTGTGGCTGCCAGAGGCCAGACCCCTGAGGCCCGTGAAAACAAGGTGACAGGCAACTGTCCCAGAGCTCTGGGGGCTGGTGGTCACTTCCTTCAAGACAGATTAGAGCGTTCAAACCCCATGACCTGATAAGCCTGCTCTGGGGAAATTATACCATAGAAACAGTACCAAAACAGGGTCAAACAAAACCGAATGTTCCACACAGAAATGCTTCTGGTAGCATCATCTCTAACAGCCCCATGTAGACGTTTCTAGGCTCTCTTCTGGCGGAGTCCCCCGGAGGAGACTGTGGGCATCCCGTCCAGACAGTGGCCACAATGGGAGCGGGGGGATGACCCAGCTGAGGACAGTGTCGTCAGACCACCCGGAAACTTCACTAGTAAAGCACAAGGTCAGTATGGAACACGGACACTGGAAACAGATGGGCTGTGGCGATGTTCCTATTTGATGGTTGCTCGACAGTTTAATTCGGGATACCTGATGGTTGGCCTAATAGCAAATGAAACTTTGAAAGAGCCCAGTGGCTTCCCTACTCATGGACAGAAGACACTGTACTCCGGCTGTCCTCCAAAGGGCGACGCTGGCCATGCTATGGGGACAGGTACAGAGAGAGGGCAATCAAAGCTCCCTCCCCTCCAGCTGCTCCACCTCCACCCTGCCAACCCACCCCAGACCTCCTGTCCTACTGACAGAGAAAGTGCGGCATGAGAACGGACCACGGGCTGGACAGGGCCACATCCGCGGACAAAGCCTCCCGAGCGACCCCTGGCCAACGCTTCCTCCGAGGGCTTCAGGGAAAGGGGTGGGAGCTCCCGCATCCTCTGGCCCTCGATGTCCCGCCCCCGCCCCAAAGCGCAGCCGAGATGGATGGGGTGGGATGGGGCTTCCTTCTCCACGGGAACAGTCTCCACGTGCTGCCTCTTGGGACGGCCCTTCAATGTCAGGTGGTTAGTGACATTTCCCAGATGTGGAAAATGGTCCACAGAGACTCGTGGATGTGCCCAAGAGCCTCACAGTAAGGGAGAAGCCAGAGCCAGAATCCCAACCCAGGTCTCTGGCCTTGAGGCGGACCCCAGCCCCCTCTCCAGGCTCCTTAGGGACCTGCAGTCATGTGGAAGAGGAAAGGCTATCGGACAGCACGCCCAGGAGTCCTGCCCACGACCGCAGGTGGGTCAGCCGGTGCTCTGGGCCCTCCGTGTTCTTGAGGGAAAAAAGTCCCGCTGGCCATTCCCGCATCTCCTCACTCGAGGAGTCTGGCCTACAGCACCGTTCCTGAAACTCCTCCTCAGCTCCCCAGATCCTATCCTCCCAGTTTCCCAGCCTCCAGGACCCTCCCTCAGCCCCCGATATCACAGTAGGTCACAGGCACTCAAGGAAGAAGAGGGTTTAGAAATTGAGACTAGAAAGGCAGTCAGGCCTTGCCTTAAAAACAGGGTGCCCAGAAGCACCAGAGCGGGCTGGGGGTGAGACCCAACTGTGCGAGCCCCAAGGCCCGCCAAGAGCACGAGGTGTCCAGCCCCTGAGGGTTCAGAACAGCCAGCAGCTGGCCAAGGCCCTTCCCAGGGCCAAGCGCGAGTTGATTCAGGCCCCTGCCCAGCTCGAGCTCCCAAATCTGGCTCGTGTGGTCTGCATCCACTGCCACGCAAGACTCTGCAGCGCCCAGCCCACGTTCCCTACACTTTCAGGCTGGGCTCTGTACCCACCCCATCTGAAAACGCACAGCTAATGGCACCTCAGGTACTAGAAACAGCTGATGTACCAAGAATCAAGGACTGAAAAAGAAACAATGAGTAGTATTCCCCCCCCCAAAATATTAAGCCATTGAGAATTCTGTAAAAGTGTATTTATCAAAAGATGATCAAGACACAGTGTGTGTAAAAAGATCACATACAGGGCGCCTGGGTGGCTCAGTGGGTTAAAGCCTCTGCTTTCGGCTCAGGTCATGATCTCAGCATCCTGGGATCGAGGCCCGCATCGGGCTCTCTGCTCAGCAGGGAGCCTGCTTCCTCCTCTCCCTGTCTCTCTGACTGCCTCGCTGCCTACTTGTGATCTCTCTCTGTGTGTCAAATAATTAAATAAAATCTTAAAAAAAAAAGATCACATACAGCAGGAATCTATACTTTCAGTACTTTAAGTATCAATTCAAATTTTAAAAGGAGAGGAGGCAAAGGTTTGGGCAGTTGAGTCGAGTCCCAGAGGGTGCACACGATGAGCCCTCAGCTGGCCACACTGGCTGTCTGGGGCCAGACGGCGGTTGGGCGATGGAAGCCTTCACAGCCCACTGCCCCCTCTCCTCCTGGGCCCCACCTGTCCCACAGGCCACGCTGGGGAGGTGGACGGTGCTCAACCCCACGGGGCTGCCCCAGACTGTAAACCGCCGGCCCCCGGCTGAAACTTTCTCTTTTCACCACACAGCTGCCCAGCCTTCCCGGTGCTCACCCCGCCGGCCGCAGCCAAGAGGGCACACGGGCCAAAGGCCCCCGGTGCCTCTGCGTTTGGGAGCAGCGCTGAGGGTGAAGGTGGCGGAACAGGCGGGGCCCTGCCTTGGGAGCTTGCAGGCAGGGGGACTGGGGAGGCCTCCCAGCGCTGCTCCCCTTCCGCTCAGCTGGGGAGACTGTGGACAAGTCGCTTCACCTGCATGAAGTGAGGTTTCTTCACCTCGTGGTCAGACCACACCTGCTCCCGGAACAGAGAGGTCAGACCACACCTGCTCCACGAGAAGGGCTTGGGAAGCGCTGACGAGCATGACCTACAAGATCAGGACTTCTTTCTAGGCAGAAAGGGACCCAGCCATCCTCCTAGCTTTCCCCTGAACGGAAGGGAAGCGGCTGGCCTGCTCGCATGGTGAGCACTGCCTTCTTAAACCAGTCCTCTTCCTGATTCATTCTCCCACGATCCAGGGCCTACTCCTGAGCAGCAGGGCCAGGAGAAGCAGGGTGGCCCACGGGGCCACAGTCCATCCCGCAGTCACCACGACAGTAGGATCGAGGTGACACCAGGGCTGTGCGAGCACATGCTGGGACACAGACACCGTCCGGGGGACCCAACTTGCAGACGAGAGGTGGCCTGGCATTTGGCAGCCTGCGGGGTTCGGGCACCGGACCAGGCCCGGGCGGGGCCTCAGCCCGGGCGGGACCTCTCTCCACATGCAGTTGGAGAACTGGTTTTCCATCCTGAAGAACCAGGGCTCGTGGCCCAGTTTCTGCAGCAGCAGTCTGTGACACCCACTGTGGAATGCACCACTGTCCCCGCATGGTGACCGCTCCAGCTGGGGGGACACCTTGATCCAGAGGCAGAGACGGGGCGGGGGGGCTGCTGAGGGTTTGAGGCTTGCTTGTTCAGGCATGTAACAAGACACGCTCCCCTGCCCCATGCCCGCTAGGGTGTGCAGCGCCTCCCCTCTCCTCCCCGCTGCCAGAGTGGCCGTGACTATCAGCCACAAACCCTCCCCCAGACACCCCTCCGTGGCGCACGGATCAGCTGACTTGCCCTCAGGAGGAAGTGACCCAGGCCTTAAAAAAACACAGAAGCAGCTGACAGAAAAGCCCCTCTCCGTGGGCCAGCTTTCCAGGGCTGCCGGGTCCTGTCTTACCGAGGCCGTCAGCAAGGGGCTGTGTTGGAGAGGAGTCACGGAGGGCCCTCAGTCAGCCACAGGGAGGGGTGGCTGGAAGAGGGCGAGTTCAGCCCAGACAACAAGCAGGGCCCTTCTGGGAAGGCAAACACCGCTTTCCTCCCCACAGGGCCTGGCTTGGGCTGGTCTACCTTCAAGCGACTGACTCCCCACCCCGGTGGGGATTTGCTTGTATGGGGACAGGGCAGGATTTATGCTGGGGAGAGTCAGACAGATTTTAAGGAGGCATTTGGACCTACAGATGCCATGCAATTCCAATCAAAATCCTAGCAAGCTTTTTTTTAATAGATATTAACAAGCCGATTCTAAAATTCATAAGGAAAGGCAAAGGAACTGGGACAGCCTAAGATTCTGAGTGTCCTCGGGTAAACGGGCAGGAGCCCGGGCAGAGAGGAAGAGGGGTGATGTCCTGGGGAGCCCGCCTGCAATCCTGCTGGCCGCTCCCGTTTCCTCGGCCACCTGCCCTAGCCCCACGCCATATCTGCCAGGGGACGCCACGCAGCGGCTTTGCTGAGGCTCACCCGGATGGAGGAGGGGGTCCCACAAAGGATCCTGGCGGTTCGTTCCTCGGCCCCAGATACTTACTGTTTCTCTCATCCACCCCCCTCGCTGTTTCCCCAACCACTGCCCCATTTGCCAAGTGAGCACAGCCTGTGTGAGAGCTCTGCCTTGCCCGCGTGTGTCGAGTCCCTCAGCTCTCTCAGGAGGGCCTCCGAGTGACTCCTTTCTGCCCAGAGCCCGGCACGAGCCAGATAAAAAGCGACGGGACCTGCTGCGCTCGTCAGAGAAGCGAGCGCTACCCCCTCTTTCTGTCGGAGATGCTCGGGAGAGGCTCACTGAGGCAAGGGACCGGCCGGGGCCGGAAGGCTGATACCTGGCAGGCCTGGCCTCACACCGGAGCTGCTCCCAAGTCCCGCGCTCGCTCCAGCTGCCTGGTTTCGACAGTTTGGGGGCCCGCTGCTGCACAAAGAACGGTCTCAACTATTCTTACTTCGCTCGGTCCTGTCTGTGTAAACAGAAGTGCACGATGAACATCTGGGACGGTCATCTGGGAAGTTCGTCACCAGCCGAAGACACGGGCGGCACCCATAAGCCTGTGCAACAGCTACGGGGCTACCATGTTAAACCTCCCTCCCTGCTCCGGGGACCCGTATGAAGCCCACGCTGGGCTCTCCAAGCCATGGGTCAGAGGGTGTCTGTCCTGCCTCCCCAACAAGAGGTTACCCCACTCACCCTTTCGCCCTGCTGGTTCACGCCTCTGAGCCTTCTCTGCCCGAACCCTACCCACTAAGATTCCAGACCCAACGCAAGGGGAATGCTCTCCGTAAGGCCTTGTCTTGACGCCCCTGACTGAAGGCAGCCGGAGTGGGCCCTGCGTTCCTCTCAGGACACTTCGGAAGGGCTGGTGCCCACAGAGGTGCCCACGTGGCACCCGGGCTCAGTGTGGGCCGACCTGGACCGAAGCGGACTGTTCTTACCTCCCAGGAGCCAAGGAAGCAAAGATGCTCACTGTAACTGGCCTCCGAGATCACCCCCGGCCGCCCCGTACCTCGGTGGAGCTGGAAGGTTGCCCCTTTCTCCCCACTGGCAGAGGGGGCCATGGCACGAGCTGTGGCCTAGGGGCTCTGTGGAGCCTGCTCCTAAGCCGTAAGCATCCTGCTCGGAGTCCCTTTCCAGACCTGGGGTACCGATAAGGAGAAAAGTCCCCTCTTTCCCAGGACAGACACAAATTCTGCCAAGCCCTAGACCCTGCAGTCTGGGCTTAAACCCACAGGGGTCTGGCCACTTGGTACAGGGACTGAGGCCCTGCCCCGCCTTCCCAAATAACCCGGGCGGCCCCTTTGCTCTAAGCCTGTTCAAGTTAGGAGAGTCCCCTTTTCCTGGGGGGCTACAAATTCAAGCACAACTCTGCGCCTGGCTCAGGCGGGGCTTCCTGACCAGTAAGGCAGTGACTGAGCAGCAGAGGGACCCACACAGAAGCCAAGCTCCTGATTCCCAGGCTGGACCTGTCCCCCACACACCCTGCCTTACAGGAGGCGGGGTCAGAAAAGTGGAAGAACAGGATGGAAGCAGAACTCAATTCAGTGTCCCACAGGTTTGGTCCCTGGGTGGCTCCCAGCAGGCCCTCCCACCTCCCCTACCTGCCCCCACCCATCCAGCCCCTGCAGGCTCAGCAGGGGACCTCCCAGGGGGTCTCAGGCTTTGCCACAAATGACTCGTTAAGGCCTAGAAGGTGAAACTAGAAGGTGAACAGGGGCTCTCTTACCCAGAGCTCTGATGCAGAAACCTGGGGCCCTGCACCCCTTTTGTTGAAATCTCTCAGGCACACAACAGGAGTCAGAGAATAACACAACACTTGTGCTCCCTTCCTCCAGAGTTAACAAAAGCAACACTCTGCCGTTTTGGAGACAGGTTTGTTTCTGACCCCCTCACCCTGCCTTTCTGTTAAAGGAATGCTGTATCTGGCGGTGAGAGCCTTTCCCTAATCCTGTTTCCTGCCAGCTTCCCAGCAGCTAATCTGAGGGCAGGAGCTCGTCGCCAGCACATCCACGAGCATGGTCCCATCTCCGTGGCTTCTGCTCCATTGCCCTCTTCCCACAGTCTGTCCCCCTCTAGGGAGCATCTGCCCCGTGAGGGCAGGGACGGTGTTTTGTCCACTGCCACCTTCCAGGCCAATTCAGACAAGCGATCGAGTCAGGACTTGTGGAGCGAATAACACCTCTATCATCGTGTGGGTTTCTGAATTTGATATAAATGTTTCTGCCCTGTCTGTCCTCAATCCTGAAGCCCGCTCTTCCCTCCATCGACACCATGTTTGCGATTCAATCACACGACTCAACAACAAAGCGTTCTACCCTATGACCCACCCACCTGCTCACCAATGACCCTTCTCTTTCTCATCAAGGAGGAGGGGGGTGAGAGCACGGACCTCCCAACAAAGTGAAGACAGCCCAGAAATCAGGACTCTAGGCTCTAGCCAGCGATTAATGGAGAACCTAAGTAAGAACAAACCAGAAGAAAACCAAAGGTTCCCCCAGCAGGTCCCACAGGAACAGGGGAAACCGTGCAGGTATGCACCCCCAAACCATGCATGTGAGGTCACCTGGCAAAAGAGCAAGAACGTGGCCTTCACCCGGTTACCAGTGAGGGCCCCCCGAGGTGCTGGTGGAGGGAGCCAGACCCAACAGGGAAGTACGGAGCCCAGCACCAGGGTGGAGGTGGGGGGGTCCCAGCACACCCGCCTCTCAGCATAGAGCCGTTCCCATCTCTGATGAACAAGTGAGGGGGCACAGACCCTCCAGGGCTGCCTGTGAGGACGGTATGAACCCACTCTGTAAACTCTCAAGTCACACAGGTGCACACACACGCGTGCGCGCACACACACACACACACACACACACACACACACACACACACGCATACCCTAGGGAATAAAAAAGCCCCATCTCGTTTGAGATCAGCTCTGGATAAGGGCCCTGCCCCCACGGAGGTTCTCCTCACACTGGTAAGGCTAACACAAGGCCATAGCAGACCCCGGGAAGGGTTCCCTCACCCCTGCTGTCCCCCACTTCAAAGCACAGCCCCGCCGGGGAAGTGTTCTTCAGACATCAAGATCCACTACCTGACGCGGGCAGACACCTTCAAGCCCTGGGCCTTGAGGAAACTGCTCAGGACAGAGGACATCAAGGTGACCTGTCCATTCAGAGACCAAGTCTGATGCCAACCACGCTTCCCCCACTGGCCGTGTGGCCCAAGTTCATGGCCGGGCATGGGAGGGAGGGCACGAGACCCCGGAACTCCGGCGTGGAAGTGCTGGGTGGGCAGAAAGGCTCTCCCCAGCTCACCAAGACCAACCACACAGCTGCTGCCCGCCCCACACTTCGGATTTGCAAATGGTCCACAGGGATTTCTGAGGCAAAGCAGCCCCCGAGCTGTGTGGAGGGGCCAGCCCTCGAGAAGGGGCGGGGGGCTGACCGTGTGCCCGCAATCGCAGGGAACAGCACCGTGTTTGGGCAACTGAAGCGGACTCGGCCAGACAACAGGATCTGGCAAAGAGAAACACTCTTGGGCGCCTGGGTGGCTCAGTGGGTTAAAGCCTCTGCCTTCGGCTCGGGTCATGATCTCGGGGTCCTGGGATCGAGGCCCGCATCGGGCTCTCTGCTCAGCAGGGAGCCTGCTTCCTCCTCTCTCTCTGCCTGCCTCTCTGCCTACTTGTGATCTCTCTCTGTCAAATAAATAAATAAAATCTTTAAAGAAAAAAGAGAGAGAGAGAGAGAGAAACACTCTCCGTGGCCTCCTGAGAGGGGCCGGGGAGCACGGACCGGGAGGACGGTGCGGAGGCTCCGAGCTGAGCTCCACTTGACGCCCGAGCTATGGAAGGTGGAGAGGAGAGGAAGGCGAGGCCAAAGAACCAAGCCTGGGAGAGCAACACACACAGAGGACGCCGTCAGGAGATGCCAAAGGGCTGGAGGGATTACGGGGACGTGGAAGGGGCTGGATGAGGCCGGGGGGGGGCCCCTGGCAGAGCAAACACGCCAGGCGTGGTTTGGACCTGATTTTGCAGGTACCAGGGAACATGCCAGGCAAATGGTTTGGAGAAGAGGGATAAGCCTTAACGAGGGTCGGGAAGAATCTGCGGGTGGCCGCATAAAAGCCAGCCGGCTGGCCGGGGCCGGGGGGGGGGGGGGGGGGGG
>LNAC01000008.1:5789206-5799819 GCA_002007465.1 Ailurus styani | reverse complement strand
GGGGGGGGGGGGGGGGGGGCGGAGCAAAGAAGGGTCCAACTGGGGAGAAGGGTGAGCTTTTCAGGCCTGCACAAGGCAGCCACGGGGTGGGGAGGGGGGTGGGGGGAGAGGCACGGGGTGCCTTGGAGACTGTCAGCACCGAGGTGGGGTGACACAGAGCTGTACGCGGGCCTCACCTGTGCTTCTCACCTTCCTCCTCCCCTTCTCTGAGCTGCTTGGTCTTGGGCTCCCCGTCCTCCTTGTCCTGCAAAGGAAAGGAGAAAACCACTTGCTCAGATGGGCGCTACTACTTCCAGTCCTTGATGTCCAGGGAGCTGGGGAAGAACAGGGCACTTGGGAGCCACTCGCCCTGGCGAAGAGCAGCTTGGTGTTGCAGCCCCCACGTGGAGCACAACACGGGAGCCTCACCGCCCAGCCTTCAACTCCCCCCACCCCGCCGCCCACATAACAGCAACTGGTGACCCCAGCCCAGGCCAGGCACGCGGTGACCCCCACAGGACACACCCGGGAGGAGGCAGGTGTGAGTGGTGAGAAATGCAGGTGGGCGCGGACCCCTCTGTGGGTCTGGATGGAGCCGCGTGCTGAGCTGGGAAGGGCAGTCCCCGGCGACCAGGGAGGGGCAAGAGCTCGGGCCTCCTGGGCTCCCGTCCAGGCCAGCGGCCTCTCCAGGAACACCTACTTCCTTACTTTAAGGGGTAGTATAACTCAAACTAGAATCAGGCTTAGAACAAGACTCTTGCCATGTATTCAGGGGATGGAGGGAAGGGGAACTGGTGTCAAGTTTCTATGGGAAAAATTTCTTCTAAATCTGTTTTTTTTGGGGGGGTCTTCCTCCTGCCCCCCATCTCTTGGTAAGTCTCAAACCTGACACAGCACACTCATTCTCCGGGGACACCAAGGGCCAAAACAGAGGATAGCACCATGCAGCTTCCGGCCACAGAAGCAAGTGTCTCCTGGGTTTTCTCCCTGACTCTGTAAGGTTGGACTGGCCCTGGGCACAGATTGACCTGCAGGGTGTGCACCCGTGTTTCTGTGCTCAAATGCATGACCGTGTTCTCAGTGCACGTGCTGAGGCAGTCCAGGGTCCCCGTGCCTGCCAGGACTGGCCCTCCGGGAGGTGTCACTATGCACTTCATTACTGGCAGCAACGTGCCTCTGACCATCCCTCTGGAACAGTGTTCTGAGACATGAGTAAGGCACTGCCATACAGAGGCCTCTATGACGTAAGAAAGAGCTAGAAGGACGCCTGGCAGGCTCGGCTGGAGGAGCACACGACTCCTGATTCCGGGGTACAGACTCCATGCTGGATGTGGAGATTAAAAAAAAAAACAAAAAACAAAAAACAAAAAACAAAAAACAAAAACCAAACAAAAATTTTGCCATTTGCAACGATGTGGATGGAGCTAGAGAGTATTATACTAAGAAAAGTCCATCAGAAAAAGACAAATACCATGATTTCACTCCTATGTGGAATTTCAGAAACATGAACAAAGTGGACGGGAAAGAAGAAATAAAATAAGATGAGATCAGAGAGAGAGACACACCATGAGAGACGCTTAACTCTAGGAAACCAACTGAGGGTTGCTGGAGGGGAAGGGGGTGGGCATTAAGGACGGCACGTGATGTAATGAGCACTGGGTGTCATATACAACTGACAAATCACTAAATTCTACCCCTGCAACTAATAATACAATGTATGTTACCTAAATTGAATTTAAATAAATTTTAAAAAAGAAAGAGCTAGGACTGACATATCAACTTTGAATAGCTACTGTGCTAACTCTCCTCGAAGTTTGTTCATGCCACTGACAACGGTCTCCCTGAGAGTGGCACCTGCTTTATGTGCACGCTTCCTAACAGTGATCACCATGGAGACCTGAGAACAACCAGACCCCACTATTCCTTGGCCTCACACTTACAGGGAAGGAGAGCCCGGAACTAGCCGAGAGGCTTTTGGCCCAGGGAAATGCTTTCCTGATGTGCACGGATCAAGATAAGCCCTTGTTCTTTCAACCCAGAGCAGCCTAGTCTCAGGGATGAAGCAGCAGGAACGAGTGACCACAGCCACACGAGAGAGCTCAGCGTGGTTCTGCAGGGTGGGATGGGGAGGGGTGAAGAGAATGTGGGGGTGACTGGAGTAGGGAAGGCCTTCCTGGAGGGGGGGGGTGCAGCTTGAGCAAAGGAGGGTGTGGTGTGCAGAACACCCAGGGGGCTGGAGTCACAGGCCTGGTGAAGGTTAATGCTGCTCAGGCTGTCACAGCAGCTGGGGCCGGTCACAGAGGGCTCTGGCCAGTGTCTAAGTAAGGCACTAGGAGCCAGAAGAAAGGCTGGGGGAGCTGGCGGCAGTAGGACCTTTCCTAAGAGCCTGGCCACCTCGCTGGACAAGCAAGCCCCAGGGCAGAGAGGCTCCCGGCTCGTGATGGCCAAAGAGGAAAGGGAGAACAGAGTACAAATTCTTTTTTTTTTTTTTAAGATTTTATTCATTTATTTGACAGAAAGAGAGAAAGTGAGAGCACAAGTAGGCAGAGAGGCAGGCAGAGAGAGAGAGGGAGAAGCAGGCTTCCCGCTGAGCAGGGAGCCCAATGTGGGGCTTGATCCCAGGACCTGAGCCAAAGGCAGATGCTTAACTGACTGAGCCACCTAGGTGCCCGCAGAGTACAAATTCTTTCTTTCTTTTTTCTTTTTTTTTAAGAATTTTATTTATTTATTTGACAGAGAGAGAGATCACAAGTAGGGAGAGAGGCAGACAGAGAGAGAGGAGGAAGCAGGCTCCCTGCTGAGCAGAGAGCCCGATAAGGGGCTCAATCCCAGGACCCTGAGATCATGACCTGAGCTGAAGGCAGAGGCTTTAACCCACTGAGCCACCCAGGTGCCCCCAGAGTACAAATCCTTAAATGAGAAACAAGCCAACGTTCTCTGTGTGGCCTCCAGGGCTGCGGGGGCCTGGGCAGGACCCTCCATGGAGGTCCAACGGACACACGCACCCCTCTCTCCCTGATGAAATGCTGGCGGATTAAGCAAGCCGTAAGCCTGAACAGTCAAAAAAAAAAACCAAAAAACAAAAAAAAAGTTCCTTTCCAACTGCCAGTCAGCAGACTCCCTGATGGCCTGCCTCCCCCTGGGGAGCAAGGACAGAGACAGAAGGTCACAGAAAGGCTCAGTTCTCCCCAGTGTGGGCTGGTGGACAACCCCCCAAGGAAGGCGCTTTTCCGTGGGGCTCTGTTAACCTGGACCAGCTGGCAGAGGAGGGTGGGGACGACAGGACCGGCCTCTGAGAAGCAGTCCTTGGCAAACACCGTGCCCCTTCTCGCAGCCACCGCCGCCACCGCTGTCCCGGAGTCCGAGAGACACTCGAGTGCCTTGGTGCAGGCTGGTTATTCATTAATGAATGAGAAAACACGCCACCATCTCTGTGACATTTTGAAAAAACACCCAGCTGTCTGGGGGGTGGGCGTGAAGTTAAGGATGACCCCGGCCTGGGCTGCTGGGTGGAGAGCAGGTGCTCAAGAACAACAGAGAGACGCGTGCGGGGCAGGAGCGGGGTAACCCGTACACAGGCCACAGAAATGCAAGAACGAGGTGCGCTCCCTTCCTCCCGCTCCACGGCAACTCACAGGACAGCAAGCGTTCGTGAGCAGCCCGACAACTTCTGGGTGATCGTGGCCTCGGTCCCAAGGCAGGACATTCGTTACCTGGGATGGCAGCAGGCGGTGGAGACCACCCTCATGGCCCACCCCAGCCTAAGAGACTCAAAGGGCCCCTAGGACTGTCTCCCAGGTCCTCAGTTCAACCCACAGGGAGCCTGGTGAAGGGCTGTCAGGGAAAGGGATAAGATTTGCCCGTGGTGGCTGCAGGTCTGGAGCAAGGTCTCTGAGCCAGGCCCTGGGTTCCCACCAAGGAGACAGATGAGAAGTGGTGGATGAAGAGCGGCACTCGGTTTCTAAAAACATCTCTGACCCCAGCCACCTCTTCCTGCTCCCCCGCGGTTCAGGCCTGGTTCAGCCCTGGCTCTGACCGGCTGCAGCCAGCCCGAGTCCAGGCCCAGGCCCTGGCACACACCCTCGGAGGGCAGGCAGGGCCCGAGGGGCACAGCATCCCCCAGAATCTGGAGACAGCCCACCCACCCCGAGACTGTTAAATCTGACTCACTGCTTAACCCCTCCCACACGCACCCTTCCCCAGATCTCCCGCCCTCCTCCCTCCTTCCCAGTCCCTGTCCTCCGGTCCTTGCCCTCTCCACACTGCGTCCACGGGCACCCACACAACCCAGCCCACAGCAGCCCCGTGCCTGCCTGCCAACCTGCCCGTCAGCTGCCCCCCGCGCCGCAGAACACAGCTTCCTGGGGGCACTTCCCTCCTTTTCCTCTTCCACCTCCCATCCACATCCCAGAGGTGGGTCACGTCATACCACCACTCCGCTCCAAGTTCTCGCGGGCTCCCCAGGCGCTCAGGACAACAGCCACTCTCCTCCAAGGGCAGCCTCACGAGGCCCCAACACTCACCCTACAGCCCACTCACACTCGCCCCTGTCCAGAATACCCTGACACCACAGCCTCTGTCTCTCAAACCCTGATATGCCCATTCTCATAACCCCGAAGAAAACCCACCCTCTGACCAATTCTGGAGGTCAGCTCAAAGGCCACCTCCTCCAGGCAGCCTTCTGAGGTTCCCAGACAACATGCCAGTCACTCCTCTGGGCCCAGGCACATAGCCATTCCCGTTCACATGTAGGCCTCCCTCAAGTCCTTCACGCCTTCCTCAAGTATGGGGGCATCTCCTGGAGCCCTTCCTGGCCTGGGCTAGACAACCGTCAACTGTTTGCCAATTTAACTACTCTTTCTACCAACTCCAGAAGAGCCAAACTCTTGGAAACAGTGGTGGCGGAGGGCAGGGAAGCCACATCCTGGACTGGGGTCCTCTTGCCTGTTCCTAGAAATGCCTCCCACAGCCTGCAGGGGAAAGGGGTCTCTGATGCAAGACTTCAGGGGCTCCAGAAGATCCCCGCCCCAAACAGACCAACTGAGCTATTTCATACTGTTTGAAATCCTTCTGCCAGAAACCAAATTTCTGCAATTAAAATAAGGGTTGTGCAAGATCGGCATTACTTCTTCCTTAAATCTATGATAAGACTTCTGTGGAGCCATCTTGGCCCAAAGTTTTCTTTGTGAGAGTTTAGATAGGGGGCTCTACAGATTTTCTATTTCTTCCTGAGTCAGTCCCATTATTTCATATGTTTCAAGGAGTATCCATTTCACCCAAGTTGCTGAATGTATTGACATAAAACCCCTTATAACATTCTCTTATTTATTCCCTTTAACGTCTGTAGGATCTGTAGTGATATCTATTGCCACTGACAACCTCTGTCTTTTCTCTTTCTCTGTTAGACTAGCTGGAGGGGCACCTGGCTGGCTCTATCAGTAGAGCATGCAACTCTTAATCTCGGGGTCATGAGTTCAAGCCCCATGTTGGGCGTAGAGCTTACTTTAAAAATTAGTAAAATATTAGACGAGCTGGAGGTTTATCAATTCTGGGACACTCCAGACTTGGTGTTTAACAATGTGTTTGCTCCCCAGTCCCTTCCCAGAAGAAGCCCTCATTAGCTGAGTACCCCTGCAGGGAATGGGGGGAGCATGTCAATCCACATTTGCTGCCTGAACCCCATTAGAAACTCAACCAACCACCAGAAATGCAGAAAGTCGGGGGAGAAGGGAAGTTGCTGCCTCTCCTCCTGCTGCCCTCCCTCTCCAGGCAAAGACTAGGGGTCCCTCTTCCCTTGTAACTCTGCTCCCCTCTGTGTGCTGGGTCCGGCCTGGGCACAAAGATGAAGGAAACAATGCTATCCTCAAGGATCTCAAATCTACTTAAAGGAACAGACTCAGAAAATGTAACCGTGCCATGAGTGTACGGAAGACTTTATTCCGCGTGTGTACACATGAACTGGGAAGGGACAGGTGTTGTCAGAGGAGGAGGCAACCCTAAAACCCAGCTCTGAATGTCCAACAGGAGGCTACCAAGCAGCCAAAGAATGGTAATTGCCTGGTAAGGCCATGAGGGCAGAGAAAGGGCACTGTCCAGACCTGCGGGGCCATCCCACAAGGCTGGCGGGGGCTGACAAGGCCTTCCTCCGGGGCTGTGGGCATGCTTAGCCGAGCCAAGACTCTCAAAGGGCACTGTGGCAGCCTGGAAGGGGAGTCGTGGGAGAAGATGGGGAGACCAGAAGTCAGGCGAGCAGGTCCACTGCTGGGCTGCCCTGGTCCTAGCCTGCTGCTGGTTAAGAGTAAAGGAGGGCTGGGACCTGCCATCAGGGTGGTGGTGCTCAAGGAGGAGCTATTGAGCTGAGGGGACAAGGAATGAGCCCCTCCCTCATCCCGAGAGGAGTTGCTGCCTGGGGTTCTTCCTTCCAGAAGAGAAAGAAGGAAGCGGGAAAGGGTTCACAGAGAGACACTCCCATCTCTGATTGGGGCAGGAGACCCGACAGGACACACAGGTACAGAAAACCTTTCCAGTGCCCAGGCAAACAGGCCTCATTGGCTCTGGGGATGCCTGGTGAGCTGCTCATGGAAATGGCCCTCCTGGTCAACAATCCAAGAAACAATAAGGCCCCAAACCTAGTCCCCTGAGAAGAGGGGAAACTGGCCCCAGCTTGAGCCTTTCCGATTGATTTGGGCCCTTGGGAAAAGCCAAGGCGAGATAGGCACAGGAAGGGGGTGAGGAGGACAGGAAGGAACTGATGCTGCTGAGGGCCAACCTGGCTGGCTGCACAATCTCACCCTGTGCCCATCCTCAGGGCCAGAGCAGCCCCCGTCGGGAGGAGGGGCTTCCTGGCGGTGCAGCGAGGACAGGCGCTGTGCTCCGAGGACACTTAGGGGCAAGGCAGGCACCCAGCATCTGACTCACCCTGAAGGTCCAGTGATAAGCCCCAGGCTGAATGCCACCACTCCTGGGCACAGGCACTGCACAGTCCTCCACTGCCCGGAGACAGGGGAAAGTCTGGGAGGGAGGTTCTGAGTCTCCCGGGCAAGCCAGGATCCCGGCAGGGCCCCCCGACTCAGGGTCCCCAGCACTCGGCTTGCCGTAGGGCCTACCTGGCCTGTGTGTCCACTCTGCTCAGCAGGTGGGGAGTCCCTTGGGGGCAGGTCCCTGTATTACCTGTCTGTACTCCATGAGCCCCTACGGCAGGTACCGGTGGTGGAGCTCTGGGCTGGACCCTGCCTGGCAAAGCCCAGCTCCATCGCAGCCTCCTCTGGGACCCTGGGCAAGTTACTCAACCTGTCTGGCCTCGGTTTCCTCTTCTATGAAAACAGACACTGTCACACTTGTACCACCGCACAAGAGTGGACTGGCCAGGGAGGAAGGAGAAGAGCCTGCAGCCCAGGTGGACAAGGCCGCAGCTCCCGAAGGGCAGGGGGAATGGGACCAGGGCAGGAAGGGCAGGGCTGCGGAGAAACCGCAGGGCCACAGGCCCAGACTGCCTGCATCTGACAGTCATGATAAGCTTTCACTTTCATCAGTCCTGAGAGCAGACAAGCCGTGCAACAACGTCTGCTTCATGGAGACATTAGACGACGGGTCTGACTCTCTGGGGGGGGCGGGCAGGGATCTGACTCTGCATTCAGCGCAGCGCCTAGAACCCGACTCTGAGTGTCCAGCAGGGAGGGTGGGGACCAACATCAGAGCAGAGAGTCACTGCTCTCCTGGGGGGACAGGCGTTCCCTAAAGGCTGTGAGCGAGAGGACAAAGTGCCAGGAACGGTAAAGACGCCGGAGATAAGGTCTGCAGATAAGGGCCGGAACCAGGCCTGCGACAGAATGAGGGGGTGCCCGAGGGCTCTGGGGGACAGGGAGGGGTCGGATGACCACCCCCAGGTTTTGACCAGGACTCACAGGGAGAAGGCGGCGCCCGGGGCCACGAAGGTGGCAGTGCCCAGGGGACAGAGAGCAAGGGCGCAGCAGCTGTCCGGTGGACCGGGCTCAGGCGGAGGCCGGGGTGGACACAGGCCAGGGGTCCAGCAAGGTGTCCCCAGCAGCAGAGAAGAGGGCCCACTCCTCCGCAGAGCCAGGGCCGGCCCCACCACCAAGGCTCCATCACCTGGCCTGGCCCCAGGACAGCCCAGCCCCAGGATGGCCCGGCCCCAGGAGGGCGGCTGACGCCCTGCATGGGGCAGAGGAGTTGTGGGGGGCTGGCCCCAAGCCAAGCCTGTGCTATTCTTGCCGCGAGCACAGCTGGGAGCCGGGCTGTGTTCAAAGGAGGCAGCAGACAACCCCTCTGGCAGAATACTGGTTAACAAATATTGACTGGCTCCCTCGTGCTAGGGACACCATATCAGGTCCTTAGCAGGAAAAAGAACAGAACGAGAGGGTACCTAGTGTTCACAGACCTGGGGTGGGGTCCATGGATGGGATCCCAGAGATCAACAGTCACACAGACACACACACACACACACACACACACACACACACAGGCCAGGTGTGAAAAGGCTCATTTTCCTGGAGTAAGAATCCACAGGCTTCAGGAGGGGGCAGTGCCCCGGGGGAGGAGGGGGAGAGGGTCTACGGCGTGGGGGTGGGTGGGGGGAGTTTCTGGGCGGCACGGGAGGCGATCTGGGGAGGCTCTCCAAAGGAGTGCCACCTGTCCTGAGCCTTCAGGAGTGGGGCGAGGGGGAGGGCAGCAGACGGAACAAGGAGCCCCGGGGAGTGCAGAGGCTGGGGAGGGGGGCACCGTCCCCCCTCATCCCCAGATGGAAAGACGCCCTTGAAAGGTCATACTGAGGGCAGGGCAGGGCAGAGACCAGTGGCCCCCCTCTCCCTCGCACGCAGCCGGCCTGCACCGGTTCTCTGGGCTGCCAGCAAGGCTCCAAGCTCCCGCAGGGCCCTCTCTGTAGGGGACGCAGTGGGCCGAGCACAGCCAGGAGCAGGCCCGGCACAGACCCGGCACAGACAGCAGCTTACCAGAGCTGGCGCCCGGGGCAAATTGCAGGACCTCTCTGTTCCCTCCCTGGGGGAGCAGGGCGCCACTACTTCCATGGGGACACTGAGGGTAGGGAACCTGGGTCCACCTTTGGGTGCAGGGCCCCGTGTGACACCCACAGTGGGAGACAGCCTGCGGGCATCCTGGGGTCCTGCTGTCCGACAGGCCTGACCTGAACCCCACCTCTCTCCACACAACCAGCTGGTCCCTCTGTTTTCAGCTCCCCACCCCCCGCTCTGCCTGCACCCCCACTAACAAACAAGAAAGTGGACAGCCAGTTGAGTTCTAGGAACCAAAAGAGACCTAACAGGGACCCAGGACCCAGGGCCCAGATCCAGGCTGGGAAGCAAAGGACAGACTACCGTCAGTCCAGCCTGCAGAGAAAATGCTCCCCGCCTAACACTGAAAGGTAGCGGCCCGTGAATGGAAGGCATCGTCCTTCTCTAACTGTGCTCCTTTATTTTTTGCCAAGTTTCTGTAGAGGACAAACACGCAATTTTTAAGACTGAAGCGCAAATTAAGAGTGACCTGTCCGATTCCCTGGGGGAGGAGGGACAAGGGCCCTGGAAGCCGGGCACCAAGTGCGAGGCTTCCCCGCCGAAGCCTCCGTTGTGCTCTCACCACCACACCGCACGGAGGCGGACGGGCGGCGGGTGGGCTTCAGCCCCTTCCCCGGGCCTGTGGCCTGGAGGTTACCCCCAAGTTCTGCAGAAGGGCTTTCTTCCGGGCAGGGCCCCCACCAGGAACTGTCCCAGACGCTCGATTTTCCCTGGATGTGAGATTTTGTCTGTCATCTGTCTGCCTCCTCGGCTGGAGGCCCTGAGAGCCCTGTCGTCGCTGTCCCCAGCACCTGGCCGCTAACAGCAGCCGGACTACCAGCAAAGGAGAGGAGGAGCACCCCAGGGGAGGCAGGACACATGTACTCCATCTTCCCCGGACAGACAAGGCTCTCCTCCCAAAGACTGCACACATCCCGCATCAGGAGGCCAGCCTCCTGGTCGTGAGCCCTGAGGCTCAGGGGCACCTAACTCAGGTCTGTGTGCGTCAGAGCCCTAGCCTTCCCACTGGTTTGGGGACCCAGTCGACAGAAGCCCACCCCGTTCCCTGCTGCCACACTCACAGTTCTTTCTACCACATCCATCTGCGTGTTCCCCACTGAGTTGTCTGTTCCGTCCCCCCGCTCCCCCGACAAGCACCTGCACCTCTGTTTCTTTCCTGCAGACTGAGGGCAAAAATCTCAACCATGCCCACTTCTCAGGGGTGTGGTAAGGATCAAATCTAACTGGCGCCATCAACTCAGAAGACTTCCCGGTAGAAGATGGGCTCTGGGGAGGGCTGGCCGCCACTGCTGTTCATCCTTGCTCTGCTATAGTTCTTATAATAATAGCACCCGTAACAGTACACCAGGCAACTGCTTATCCAGTTAATAGAAATAATTATTATTTAACTGATCATCATAAAAATCTAAGGGCGCCTGGGTGCCTCAGTCGGTCAAGTGTGTGCCTTTGGCTCAGATCATGATCCCAGGGTCCTGGGATGGAGCCCTGTGTCCTGCGTTAGGCTCCTTGCTCAGCGGGGTGTCTGCTTCTCCCTCTCCCTGTCCCTCCCCTCCTCGTGCTCACATTCTAAAAAAAAAAAAAAAAAAA
>LNAC01000008.1:5754618-5789162 GCA_002007465.1 Ailurus styani | reverse complement strand
TTTTAAAAAAAAAAAAAAAAAAAATCGAATAAGGTCAGCCCTGCTTTCTTTCTTTCACGAGTTAGAAAAACAGAAGTCTAGTGCAAGTAAGATGCCCACCCAGAGTCACACAGCTTGGGCTGCCAGGGTCCAAAGGACAGGGTGGGCGTCAAGCCTAGGCTGCTCCCCCGCAGAAGCCAGCCCTCTGCTCCGGCCACACTCCCACGCCCGCCTCAAACACACAGGGCATCTCACTGGTGTCTAACGGCCCGTCAGCGTCAGCATCACACCCCCTCACATCTCGCGGTGTCATTTCAGAGAGACATGACCAAACCATCAGGAGCCCCAGATATGGCCATTCCTGGGCCAGAACTGCAAACCCAGAAAAGCACAAGGAGATGCAAGAGTGATGCACGGAGAGGTGTTCACAGCTGTGTTTCTCCCAACAGGGAGAACTGGAACTGCGAGGTGAGTCTGACTTGCTCGTGCACCTGGCCCGTGTGGTCACGGAAATGGCACGACACAGAACACCCAGGACCGTGAGCGGCAAGGGGCCCACGCACACAGCCGTGAGCCGAACCGCGGCACCACGACACGTACATGGCCCAAGCCTTCACACGCTCACGTATGACTGTGGGTAGTATTTTTTCCGTTTCCTTTCATTCTGCTGTCAAAATGATTTAATAACAAAATGATCTAAAAACAAAGCAGCCAGAGGAACCCGGTTGCCTGTGGCTCACTGTCTTGACTACTCACACCCTAAACAGCCTCTCCTGACCTTCACCTGGCTCCAGGAAAGCAGGAAGCCACGGGTGGCCCTTGGGCCTGACACAACCCACTCAATGTTTAGTGACCTTTCTTGAGCTTAAAAACACACGAAACCCAAGGACCGCCATACTGTGGGGCGGGGGAGGATAGACTGAGGCCGGCACGCGTCCCTCTGCAGCCCGGGACTGGGCCCAGCAGCCAAACCGGCAGCTGCATTGGAGGCCGAATGCCCTCCAACCAGGCCAGACAGCTCTTCCGTTCGGGACAAAAATTTCAGTTAAGAAACGAACTGATGGTGAACGATGAGGTTACCTCCCCACTCTCTCACCCTGCCCCACCATTTCCCGTTTTTTCAAGGGGGAAAGCGCCTCTCTGCCACAAAGCAGAACTTGCAACCACCAGGACTTCCTCACCATCGTAAGGTTCACAGCTGGAGCAAGAACAAGAGAATCACAAAGGCCAACAGTAAGGCCCATGAAGCTTAGAAACCCCCTGTCCTGGCAGGAAACAGCCCTGTGTGGCGCTGGGGGGGCTGGCCTGGAGCCCCCTTCCTGTGGCCTCAATGTGGACAGCTGGAGTTAGGAAGCACTGCACGGGGGCCCAGCTGACCGGTTCTGGGGACCAGAACAGCGACCCAGAGTCTCTGGTCCTGTGAACATGCGGCTGGTGTCATGACCCTCACCAGATCCATCCGCCGCACGTGAACTCTGGATGGTGGACAGGATTCTCAGCCTGCACCCCAGAGGGGAGAGGAAACCTAGCTATAGTGTGTTCACCATCCTTCGATCCAAGGGAAATAGCAAGCAAGGGCCTGAAGACCCCAGGGAGTATCCCCTGAAAATCACACCCTTCTCCCTCTCCACCCACACCAGGCCCACGTGCCCATTCACACCAAGCCCACGTGCCCGTTCACACCAAGCCCACATGCCCCTTCACACCAGTGCTGGGTCCGCAGACCGTTCCCTGACAGCCACCAACAGGACCACATCAGGACTCCAGTTATCCATGTGACACCTCTGGCTTCCTCAAAGCCTGTGATCAACAAGGTGTGCGGCTCTTTGCCACGTGGGCGGGTGTCAAAGCGCTCCCAGTCCATGCCTAAACAACTGATTTTGAAGACTTTGTGGTTTGGGCAGACTTCACACCCAGTCAAGTTCATCTCGCTGGGTCTGGCTGCAGACTATAGACTTTTAAGGAAAGGCAAGTCGGCTGCTCCCTGAGAAAAATCTCAGCCCAGCCAACTCCCAAATCCACATGTGTCTGTCCAGTTGCTTCACTCTTCATTCAAACATCGTCATGGGGTGGAAAGAAAGGTGATGAAGCCATGACTGTGGCCCTCGGGGCTTGGGGCAGATGAAAGGGGAAGCAGACAGGTAAACTGAGGGTCACCACACAGTAGGGCCCAAGTGAGCGGCCCGGCTTCCTGGGTGCTGCGGGGATGCCCAGTGACTAAGAGCTGACAAGATGAAACCTACCTTGCCTGGAAGAAGTGTGGGCAGGGCGGGCAGGGCAGTGGGGCTAGAGTAACTGGGAGGAGCAGGTGTGGGCAGGGAGCCTGAGCCCTGTGTCCTGCAGACATGGGAAGACTTTCCCCAGGCGCCGCCGACTTCACCCACAGCTCTGCGAAGCTGGCAAAAGCCGGAGGACAGGCAGGGAGGTGGCAACAATGGGACTAGAGTGTTATTTATGAAGAGCATGAGGAAAGGACCAGAAAGGGAAGGGCAAGGGTCACCGGTTGAAGCCCCCGAGAAACGAGTCAGATATGGGTCAAGAGAGCCACTGTCTCAGCCCCGCGACGGCAGACGGCAGCTGTTGTGAGTCTGTACGGAGGGACAGCCCCCCCCTCCCAGGGCCGTGGGGTGCTCACAGAGCCGCACACCCTTCCCTCTCACGCACACAGGGCCTCTGTCCCCACCCCACCCCCCAGCCTCCCCGGGGTCCGGTATTGTCATCCCAGCCGCGCAATGACGTTCGGAACAACTAAGGGACCCACTCAGTGGCCCACAGCTGATAAGAAACAGGTCAGCACTGAAAGCTGAGGTTTTCTGATTGCATCATGCTTCGAAAACTCTTTCAAGTAAGGTTTGGGTGTGCGTTCTGCACAAGAGCCGGAGAAGTGTGACCTCGTCCATTCTTACCAAATGAGAAAAGAAAGAAAACCACAAACTGTCAGGGCTGCAAAGGCCTCCGATAACATCTGGTATGGGATGAACTTTCCAGTGGCCCACGAAACGTGTTATAAATAGAAGCTACCAAATCGGAATCTTGCAGGCCAAGACCTGGAAGTCTGAATGTTCCCAGAGCCTGCCTGCCCCCGGGTCACGCTTCCACCACACGGTCCAACTGAGGCTGTGAGTCAGACCACATCCCTCCTCCTACAGAGGCCGACCCGGGGGAGGAAGGGACCTGGACGAGGCCACACCAAGCTGCCTGAGGGCTCCTGTGGTGACCAGGGAGGGCTCTGGACACAGCGCAGGGAGGATGCAGAGAAACACAGAGAAAGCGCTCACACAACGGAAACATCCCGAGGGCAGCAGGAGGTCCAGGGAAAGTATGCAGGCCAAGAAGGGCAAGAGTTAGCGCCAGACCTCGGGTCTCCTGATTGCAAGCTGGTGGGTCTGCCTAGTCACCGTGTCACCTGGAGCCCTGGAGGAAGGAGATGGAACCCGAGTGTCCATCAGCCTATGGGCTGCCCGGAGCCCGCACCCCTCCCTTACCTGGAAGCTCTGACTGAGGCTTGGGCAAGGAAGAGCCAGCTGCAAGTATAGAAGCTGAAAGTGCCCCACGCTGGCTTTCCCTGCGGGGTGGGGGGTGGCAGGATGGGGGGACGGAATCTGGGAGCGGGCTGCAGTCTCGGACTCGGAGGCAGTAGGGCCTCCTCACTGAACCACTTCTGAGAAATGTGGGGCTTCTTTCTGGCTGCATACCTCCAAGGTTGGCTCGNTGTCTTTTTTTTTTTTTTTTTTTTTTTTTTTTTTAGAGAGGGGGAGGAGAGGGATGGACAGGAAGAGAATCTGAAGCAGAACCCAGTGTGGGGTTTGATCTCATGACCCTGAGATCATGACCCAAGCTGAACTCAAGAGTCGGATGCTTAACCACTGAGTCACCCTGGCACCCCTGGTTCTCTTTTTTTAAACAAACCAATGAACCAACCAACCAGCCAGAATAGATTTCTGTTGCTTGCAACTAAGTACCCGGGCTACCCATGGCCTTTTATACCAATAACCTAACAGCAAAGTATATGAGGGCTTTCAGGGCTCGGAGCTGTCTTAAGTCCCACAGCTCATCAGATCCACAGGGAGACGTCTGGATGCAAGCAAAGGTTCTGATGCCCACTTTGCAAATGACGAAGCCGGGCGCAGGGTGTCAACTGTTCTGTGTACTTGGACCGGGCACTCCCACCAAGTCCATCACAAAGGCCATCCGCTGATGCGGCCTGGGGTCCCTCTCCCCATCCCTCCACCCCTCAACGTGGAGCTGAGCGTGCCAGGTACAGAGCCCCAACACGGGCACCCAGGCTGGAAAAGCAAATTCTTTGGGCGTCAATTCCCAGGCAAGCCAGAGGTTCACAGGGCAAGAAAGCACACTGAAGCTCCTGGGAGACTAGAAGCTATTTTAAACTCTGATCAGCTGCTTCTCGGAGTGTCACAGTCTGGGGACAAGTAAAGGTAAGACAGCTGTCTCCTCTCTGGTGTGATCTACAAGTGATAAAATCCTAATTTAAACGAAATTGAAACCAAATTTAAACAAGTCAGAACTGGCACATTTATTTGTGGGAGGAAATACTGCTTAAACAAGGTCTTTTAGTCCTCACCTACACATATCTCCTCGAGAAGCCACGTGTACTTTTTTAACCCCGTGCCGGGGCTGAGGAGCTGAGAAGGAGCAGCGCCCGAGGGAGCAGCCCGACGCTGCCGGGTGTCGTGTGGTGGACCTGGGTCCTAGCGAGCTTCATGGGGCCACGCTCTCCTCGGCCGCAGGGAGCTGACACACGAGAGTGGGAGCGGAGTGAAGAGCCCTGCGCGGGGGCCGGCACAGAGCAGGTCCTCAGCGGGTAGGCACCAACCACGGTGAGGACGGTGGTGACAGGGCAGCCCAGCCTGAGGCCTGCACGCTCAGCATGAGGCTCATGACATCCCAGCCCCCCCCAAACCATGCTCACTCCCCCACCCCACGGCCAAAAAGGGTCACAGAGCAGATCCCCACATGCACGCCTCTTCCCTTCCCTGAGGCCACCCAGAGCAGCCCCCAGCGGCTCCCAGGGGATGACCCAACTCCCGCCCTCAGGTGGACCAGTTGAGAAGGGCAGATCCTACTCACATGGAGAGAACCTGAGTCCAAGTCAGAAAAGCCTAGCCACAGGATGTGGAGGGCCTGGGGAAGCAGGGGGCTTCCACGGGTGCTCTTCCCAAATTCGGACCACCTCCCCACCTGCCTGCTCTGCCCCTGCTCCTCCTCTTCTTCCACGCCTCCAAAGAGCCATCAGCGTCCATGCCCTGCACTCAGTCCCTCCTCCAGGCCCATCAGGCTCCATCTTGAGAGCTATGCAGCCTGGGCACAGAGCCTGACTGCGGATATGCCCCAGCAGCTAACCAAGGAGATAAAGTGGGGTCAAGTGCATTCACGGCGGGTTCAGAAGCTCCCTTCTCCGTGCAGTGTACTGTGCACTACGGTGTGCAAGTGCACCCACCAGCCCTCCTTCCACGACGCTCACAGTTCTAGGCTACCCCTCCCCAGCATACAGTAATGAGCTGTATTAAAATTACGGCTGGGGGTACGCGGGTCCAGTCTCCCCACTAGGCCCCAGTCCGCCCTTGCTGACCTCTGTCCCCAAGCCCTTCGCAGGCCCCAGCACAGAGCAGGCACTCAACAGGAAGAGTAATGCTGGCTGGGTGCACAAGAAGGGCCCCAAGGGCTCGGTACCCCGCTCCTTGCCCCAGAGCCCAGAGCGCTCTTCCACTCCTGACCAGTCCTGGGCTCCTGGACTCAGGGCAGGAAAGTTCTGCTCTCACCTGATGGCCTCCTTGGCCAGGTAGCAAACACAAGTGCACTTTCTTCGGGATTCAATGACCCTGCAAGAAATCTAGTGGTCCCCGAGCAGAACACAGTGTGGAGGCGGGAGGGAGGGGCTGTCCTTGAAAGGACAAACGTCTTCTGCTTCAGCCACTCACATTTTCCCCCAGACAGAGCAGCTCTTTAGAAGCCCGAATCAAAACAACTCTGGAGTGTGGATTTTACTCCCCACAGGGCATCGTTTCCACAGTGACCGTTTTTCCTCTTGGAATTCTTTCAAGAGTACAAGCTGCTGCTTCCCTCCAAAACCAACCCAGAGAAAAGCCAGGGCGCCAGGGGTTAAGGGAAGGGCCCGGAAGGAAGCAGGGCCAGACAGGACCAAGCCACGTGGAGCTCTCCAGTGGTGTCTCTGGGACCTGTGCAATGGCTCCAAAATGACAGGCCCCTCCCAGCTGCTGTGGGTGTGGGGGGGGGGTGCTGAGGGCACGGGAGGGTTGTGAGTATGGGGCCTCGTGTGTGCGTGCTTTGGGGAGGCCCAGGCGTGGGTGGGTGGGGGGCGCTGGGGGCTGGGCATGTAGCAGGAGCAGCTGGGTGGCATGTGGGGACTGGAGAATGGGCTGGCACCGCTGGAGGTGGCTTCGGGGCAGGCGGGCACCCTGTGAGGGACATGTGGGGAAGTGTGTGTGTGTGGGTTGGGGAAACGCTCCTTGCGATCCTGAGGTGAAACACGGGTCACATCTTTCCCTGAAACAAGAACATGAACTGCATTACAATACTAAGTACTACAGATCAGCCTGAACTTGGTCCAGACATCTGCAGGGGTCCGTTTACCCCATACAGCTCAAGGCTGAAACAAGTGACTTAGAAGCAACTGTCTGAGGCAACTCGCATCTCTAGTCAGAGCAACTCTGGTCAGTTGGTCCGGGGCCTGGACGGCAGGGCCAAGCGGCTCTGGAGGATGGCTCTTAATCATAGGANTGGGGGGGGGGGGTGGAGGGATGGGGTAACTAGGTGATGGACATTAAGAAGGGCACGTGATGTAATGAGCACTGGGTATAATAAAAAGCTGATGAATCACAGGCCTGTACTTCTGAAACCAATAATACATTATACGTTAATTAATTGAATTTAAATAAAAAAATGTTTTAAAAAAAACACCTTCTAGAATATAAGAGAATGTCATCATGACCTAGGAACACACAACTATTTCCCTAAGCAGGCCACAGAAGATATTCAGGGGGGAAAAAAACGACCCTGATGAATTGGATTACATAAAAATAAAGAACTTCTTTTGTTCACCAAAGAATGCAATTAAAAGCGTGAAGAGTCCAGGCCCAGAGGGGGAGAAAATGCAATACATATACAGAAGAGAGGACTTACCCAGGTCTCAAAGAACACCTAGAAATTAATAGGAAAAAGCGTCAGGCAACCCAACAAAAATGGACAGGAGGCAAAAAGGCCTGAGCAAGTACTTCACATAAACATATGACAAGAGACTCAACTGCATCAGTTAGGAAGGGAAGGCAAATTTAAACCACAAAGGGTTTAACCACTACACCTCCACCAGCAGGGCCAACATGAAAACGACTAACTTCACTGCCGGTGCGAGTGTGGTTTATTAGCCACTGGGAGGGCTGTATGGCTGTGTCTCCCCTGTGACCTAGCAATTCTACTCCTAGGGATATACCCTGCAGATGCACGTACACATGTTCACCAACACGTGGGCGAGACCGGGAAGAGCGGGCTGTGGCTCCAGCCTGAAATTCTAGAGCAGGACAGACCTAATGTGGTATATTCACCCAATGGAGTACTGGACAGCGGGAGGAATGAACTGATGGCCACTCCCAACGGCTCATAGACGCTATAATGAATGAAAGAAGCCAGATCCCGGAAGAGTATGTAGTGTATGATCCCATTTATCTAAAGGTCGAAAGAAGCCAACCTCCGGTGTTGGAAGTCCTGGGGTGATTACTCCTGAGGCTCGAGCACCCGGGCAGGGAGCTGGGAAGCTGTCGCAGTTTCTTGATCTGAGTGACTGAAGACATTATGTGTTCACTTAGTAAAAATCCCTGGGCTGATCTGTCTACTTTTCTCTATGTACAGTATACTTCAATTGAAAAGGGCAGGTTTTTTTAATGCCACAACAGAGTTGTTCAAAACAGAATTGAAGCCCATGTAGAAACCAAGAATACATTACAAGAGAAGACGAATTCTGTCTGGAGGACAGTAAGTCAGGCCCCAAACACACCCCGAAAAGGGCTACGTGGAGGGAAGCGCAGCCCCTCCCGCCCTCCCGGCTCCGCGGAAAGGTGAAAACTGAGGGATTCGCCATCAAGGTCAAAACAATTCTTCTGTTTCAAAAGCTAACAGATTAAAAACCAGCTTGAATTTCAAGATTCCTTTGCTTTACAATTCCTTATGTCCGATCGATGCGGCCTTGCAAACATCTGGTGACGTCCTGGCACATGACAGCAGTCACTCAAAGGGGAAAGTGAGGCCCCAACAGCGACTCAGGAGCGGAGCCAGAAGGAAGGACCCTGTCTCGTGGCCTCCTGTCAGGAGGTGCTTCACGCGGCTCCCTCGGCCACCACAGGCGAGCTAAACGGTGAAAGATCCAAAACAGTACGCATCTGCCTCCAGAGGCCCTGCCCTCTGAGAGAAAGTCAGAAGGAGCCCCCCCTCCCAGCCCAGTAGGTGCTCCCCAGGATAGGAGACCAGCTGAAGGGAAGGTGCTCTTCTCCTCGCAGCAGCCCCACCACAGGGCCTTCCCACACAGCTCCGGGGGGAAGCCAGCGCCGCGGGGACAGCACCATGGGGCTGGGGGGGGCGGGGGGGGCTCCCCAGCGCCCAGCTCCAGGGAGGGGACCCAGGCCCGAGGGCCAGGGGGTGGGCCCTGGGTGCCACTGTCTAGGTCCCTGCTGTCACATCTGTAAGTAAAGGGGCCCTCGTCTTCGTCCCGGGAGGCAGGGGTTACTGCGGCCACTTCTGGCCACGTCTCGTAAGGCCCGGGAGCATGAAGAGACCTATCTACCTACTGGCCCCAGAGCCCGCGGAGCCGCTGTGCGGCAGGCCCCGGGGCAGGAACCGGGGCGAAGCCTCGGCCTGACGCGGGGGCAGCGTCCAGAGCAGCGGAGAGCAGCCCCCCCGCAGGGAAGCGGGTGGGGGCAAATCCCCCACCAGAAAGGGAGCAGAAGGCCACCCGCTCCGCCACGCTGGGCCGGCCCACAGAGCAAAGCTGCAAGAGCACCGCCTCGGCCCGGCGCTGCCTCTCCTGAGATCGGTGGGTCTCACAAGCGGTGCGAAGGCCCGCCTCACAGTGCGGCTGTGGCAGGGACCCCACCGGCACCTTCCCCTCCCCACACGCTGCCTGCAAAGGGCTGGAACACGCTGGCGGCCCAAACCCACTCCAGTCCTCACCCGGCTTCTCTCAGGCCCACTGCCCGCCCTCCCGCCCCCAGCAAGATTCCTCTGCCCCTTCCTCCTGCATGCTGCAGGGTGAGCCCCTGGGAACCGTCTGCCCCCCAGCCCCCGTCTCTGCTGTCTAAACCCTGGCCCCAGGGCTCCAGCTCCTACCCACACAAGCCCCTCCGTGCAGTCCCAATGCCCGCCTGCCAGGCTCTCTCCACTCAGACGGCTAACAGTCAGGCCCAACGTGGCCCACACCAGACTCCTGGTTCCCCTCCAGAACCACTCCCCCTGCACCTCTCATCTCAGGAACAGGTCCCGCTGTCCCCCCGGCCCGCCTGCCCCTACCCCAGTCCACCCACCGGGGCGTCCCGTAACCCTGAGAGTCGTGCCCTCACGGCTGAGCAAATATGACAGCCTCCTGCCTCCACACACACTCAGGGCAGGACCCAGCACTCAAGCCTCCAATGGCTCCCCAGCTCCCCCAGGGAGAGGGCCTGCCCCTGTGGCCGCAGCCTGCCAAGGCCTCTCTCCTCCCATCCCCTCCCTACCCCCTAACCCTTCACCTGACACCTGCCGTGCAGGGGTTCCTTCTCTCCCTCAAACAAGCCAAGCTAGTTCTCTGCTGAGAAAGCTCTTCCCTAGATCTGGCATCCCATCCCTCCCCTGCAACCACCACCATCTCCAACCTCCCACTCAGAGCGGCCTTCGTGCCGTAGGGCAGCTGCACCGGCCCTCTGTCGACACACACACACACCCCAGCACTCCCAAGTTCCCAACACTCTCTTCCCTGTCCACTTGTATACACTGTCTACCCACCCCTCCCATAGAAGCCTCTCGAGGCAGAGGCGGTCTGATTCACAGTCCGGATCCCCAGGCCCGGCACACAGCCAGTGCTCAATAAATACTTGTTTGATGACTGGTGGCAGAAGGCCCGCAGGGAGGATGAGCAACTCATGCTCCAGGGAAAGGAGGTGTTCTACTTCCTTTTGTCAAGGGAGACCGTCAAAGAAGTGATCGGAGACTTGCAGAAAAATGACTCATCGGTGGATCTTTAAAAAATGCACGATTTCTAGGCTCCCTACTTCCTCCCAACAGGAGATCTGGGGTGGAGCCAGAGAAAAGACTGCATATGGTCGCCCCAGGTGATCCTGACGCACAGGTAGGTCTGGGAACCTTGGACTGATCCAACATCTTCATTTCACACGTGGACAAGTCGAGGCCCTCCGAAGGGATGACTCAACAAGAAGTCGCAACACCGGATCATCAACAGGTGTCTGTCTGTGTTGGGAGTCCCAAACTTCCCACCCACGAGGTTCTTCCTCTCCCTGGCTCCCAGACCTCGGGGTCTGAGCAGAGCTCGGGAAGAGAAGGTCAGTCCTGGGGAGGAACGGGGAACATGCAGAGCCATGGCCGTGGCTCTGCGAATCCACTTTTTAGTTGATCTAACACTTTGTACTCCAAGTGAACTCCACCTTCAAGGAAGCAGGGCCAGGCTGAGGAAAGCCAGGGGACCAACAAGATGTCCTCTTTGCTTGCCTCGGAAACAGGGTCCACTCCACCCACTGTCACCCAGCAGGGAGGGCTGGAGGACCACTAGACTTCCTCACTTCAACAGGGCGGGTGAGAAAAGACACACGTCTACATTTATAAAAGGCCCACGGGCAAGACTTTGAACTAGCCACTTCATAGACATCTTTCTCTGTTTTCCCACCTACTGATAAAGTCAGAAGCCATGTCTTGATTTTATAGACAGGCTAGGGAGGTAAAGAGTTGCAGAGACCCACTCTGGGTCCCACCGATGCCATGAATGGAGCTGAGATTTAAACCAGATCCATCTGGCTTCCAAAGCCCAGGCTCTCCACTATGCCACCCAGCTCCCACCAGGTGGCCTGAGGGCAGTTTCTGCGTGGGATGGGAAGAAGAGCCCGTCCTGGGGCTGCTTCTCCCCAAGCACTTGGGGGTGCAAGTGGAGAGGATACAGGGCCCAAGGCCTAGGGACCATCTAGGGTCAGCAACATTCCAGAGCACAGCCATGAGAGGGCCCTTCAGCCCTTCCTGGTCTAGTAAACAGGGATGAACTGTTTTAAACCTACCTCGAAGGGCTGCTTCTGGACTAAGCAACTGAGGAGATCCCATCACAAAGTGCCACGTAAACGTTATGACAGCTGATCTGTTAGCGGCTGTCGGCACAGAGGCAGTGACTCCTCCACCGTCTTAGGCATCAGGCGGGTGGGCATGGGGACGGAGCCCCACGCGGCCAGGCCAGAGGTGACTTCCTCAGGGATGAGCAGGGCACGGACAGGTCTGACTCCTCCCCCAGAACATTGGGCTCTTCTCCACCCCACACCTCGCTGCCCCTTCCTCTCTGTCCCCCCAACACCAGCCAGCCCCTCCCTCCAGCTCCCCCTTCTACCCCCTTCCACACTGACCAAGATCCTCCCCAGGGCACCCAAGTCCAAGATTATTAATGAGCTCCCCTCCACCTTGGCACTGCCCCCACTCTCCAGACCGCCCATTTCTCCAGTGTATAGCTCACAACTGTCAGCATTTAACTCCACCGGGAGCACACGCAGAAGGCCAGAGTAAGCATCTGCCGGCGACACCGGCCATGCAGGCTGACTACTTTGAAGCCCCCTTCTCTAGCTTCGAAGCCCTATGCTCCCCAAGGCTGAGCTTGTGGTCACCTGAGTTTCCGCCCACCCTCTCCTTCACAGCTCTCAATAAATCAGAGTTCAGGCAGAGAGAGAGAGTCTCTTACGACCTGGGCAAGAGGGAACAAGTTCTCCAGAGATGCACTGTCCAGTGAGGCAACCCTCAGCCAAGTGTGGCTGTTTAAATATGAATTAAGTAAAAAGGAGTAAAACGAAACATCAAGTCGGTGACATTTCAAGGGCTCAAGGGCCACACGTGGCTCCTGGCTGCTGTACCCGCCAGCGCAGGAACCACGCAGGACTGCACGGCACTGTCCCAGTCCCGAGAGCCAGGTGAGAGACAGGAACTGTGGCACAGCCTGTAGGCTGACAGCCAGAACCAGCTCCGGAGCCCCGGCACAGCCCTGGAGGGGCTGGGGACGACTCCTCTTCCTGTCCCAGGGCACAAGGAGACAGCCCAATCCGGGCCAGATGCTGGCAAAAGCCACCAGCCAAGGGCAAGTGTTTGGGCCAAGTTAACCACCTTTAGGAACCTCCTTCTGAGGGGCGCCTGGGTGGCACAGTGGGTTAAAGCCTCTGCCTTCAGCTCAGGTCTTGATCTCAGGGTCCTGGGATCAAGCCCCGAATCAGGCTCCCTGCTCAGCCGGGAGCCTGCTTCCTCCTCTCTCTCTGCCTGCCTCTCAGCCTACTTGTGATCTCTCTGTGTCAAATAAATAAATAAAATCTTAAAAAAAAGGAACCTCCTCCTGGCTGCCGAGAACGAGGACTAAGTGGCCTCACACTGCCCTGCTGGGTGGCGCTGTAGAGAGGCCCCAGAGCTTCGTCTACACAGCCTGGGATGGTTCCCCGACTCACCCAGCTTGGAACTTCTGAAGGAGCACCAAGAAATGAGGTTCAGAAACAACACAGATGTGTGGGTGGCTGCCCTCCCCGCAACAAGGCCAGGCTCCTGCAGAACTTGGCCACCGGAGCGCCCAGCAGCACCTTCAGACCTCATCCCCACCCCAATCACTGCCAACCACTTGCTGTCAAACCCGCTGGAACATCCCCGACTGTCCCCTCTGTGCCCACTGAACATTCCCACCTCTGAGCTGCGCCCCTGGAATACTCCCTTCCAGCTACCTCAATATGCACTTCCCGGTCCCTTCCTCCACTGGTCAGCCCAAAGCCCACTCCGCCTTCTCATGAAGCGTCCCCAGGCCCAGCCCGGCTCTCCCAGGAAATGACCGCCAGCAGTACAGTCTAACAGTCTATGTGCTCTTCCCACCTGTCACTGGGCCTGGCTGACCCACAGGCCTGCTGCACGCTCCAGGGACTCCCCCTCCTCTGGGGGTCATACGTGCTGGAATTGGAAGTCACTTACGCTCCTTGACCTTGGGCATCCCAACCCCTCGGAACGTTGTGGCTTGCGCCCTCACGATCAGTCAGGCGGGCTAGCGAGGAAATACTCTGTAAGCCTGCCTGCTGCACAGCAACAACCAAACTTTACTGCGGAGTAATGTGTGGAAACCTCACAGCCTGGATCTTGTCCCCGTTTGTCACGATGTCAGGACTGGCTCCTCCAGACGATCATTACATTGAGCTCGTGGTCCGGTGCGGGGAGGAGAGGAAGCTGGCACCATGAGGGAAGTCAACACCAGGCATGAGATCTTCACGTCTCCACCAAAACCATGTGTGTGGCAGGTTATCAGTGAGGGATGTGTCGCTGAGTGCTAGGGGACCAGCAAGGAGCCATCCCCTTGGGGCAGACGGGGACTCTCTGGCGGCAGGAGCAGGCTGAGAAAGTGCTGGGCCCTGAAGTCCCTCCTACGGGGGTCTCATCTTCACATCAGACGATGGAGAAAAAAGTGGGGGGCCCCTTCCACCCGAGGGAGGGGCCTCCTTGCTCCCTGTCTGCCTGCAGCAGGCCGGCCTTACTTCCTCGCCAGCCTCACCACTCCTCGGTCTCCCAAGAAATGACTGGGCCGGAAAAGCAACTCGAACTTGAGACCTTTGACTGTCTTTCTCTCAGGCACTGACCCTCACAAAAACATCACTGAGGAACTGCAGAGATTAAATATGAGGCAAAAAGCACTCTTAAAAGAAAAAACAGATAACCTGGGCTTCACCAAAATTTAAAAACCTCTGTGCATCAAAGGGCACTACCAAGAGAATGAAAAGACAGCCCACAGAATGGGGGGAAATGCTCACAGTCCCCTACTTAATAATGGCTTACTAGTCGGAATATATAAAGAATTCAACCACAACTCAAGAACAGAAAAACAAACGACCCGGTGGAAAAATGGGCAAAGGATATGAATAAATATTTCTCCAAAGAACATATACGAATGGCAAATAAGCACATGACTGGATGCTTAACAGCACTTATCACAGGGAAATGCAAATCAAAACCCCAGTGAGCTACCACTTCACCCCTACTAGGACAGCTGTAATTTATTTATTTTTTTAAAGGAAGGCAGGTCGCCACCTGCAGAGCCTCATTTGGATGGGTCTGGGGTCTTGGAAGCTTGACCACCCTACGTTCTCCTACAAATGGACCATGAGAGCTTGTTTGGAAGTTGTAGCAGGGGAGCGCCGCTCACTCATAAACCCTTGACGGAAGGATGGTCCTCCTCTGTGGGGGAAGGTAGTGCTCTTCCACCAAGCTCTGGGAGGGATGCAGGTGGAGCAGCGAGGGAGGAAGGGGACACCTGCCTAGCCAGCCAGAGCCGCCAAATCAACCCTGGCAATCAACGGGGGGACAGATGCTGCAGCCAGATGGCCCTCGCAGCCTATAATTTTTTTTTTAAGTAGGCTCCACACCCAGCATGGAGCCCAACAGAGGGTTTGAATTCACGACCCTGAGGTCGAGACCTGCACTGAGACCAAGAGTTGGATGCTTAACTGACAGAGCCACCCAGGTGCCCCCATCTTATATATTTTTTTTTAAGAAAAGTAAGTGTGGGCCAAGGATGTAGGGGAACTGGAACCCTCGTGCACTGCTGGTGGTAGTGGAAAATGGAGAGATGCTATGGCAAACAGTTTGGTGGTTCCTCCAAAAGTTAAACATAGAACGGCTCTATAACCCAGCAATCCTGGTCCTTCGGTATCTATCCAGAAGAACTGAAAACAGGGACTCAAATAATACTTGTAAAGCTGATAAGTACACCAATACCCCAGTGACAGCATTAGTGACAATAATCAAAAGGTGTCCATCAACGGATGATCAAACAAACATCCACTGAGTGTGGTATATATGTATGATGGACTATTACTCAGTCTTAAAAAAGGAATGAAATTCTCTTACACGCTAGAACGTGAATGAACCCTGAAAACTGATGCTTCTGCTAAGTGAAGTGGAAGCCAAACACAGAAGGACAAATATTGTTAAGATCCCACTTACATGAGGTACTTGGAATGGGCAAACTCATGGAGACAGAGAGTAGATTAGAGGTTGCCAGGGGCTGGGGTGGGATTAATAGGGAGTCACTGCTTGGTGGGGCTAGAGTTTCTGTTTGGTGTGATGAGAAAGTTTGGGAAATAGTGGTGATGGTTGTACAATACTGTAAAGATACTAAAGCCACTGACAAATGCTTAGATGGAAATTTTCATGTTATACGTATTTTACCACAGAAAGAAACAAAACAAAACAAAACAAAACAAAACTGTGGCAAATAAGGGTATCCCCATCTGCATCAGGGGAAAGGAGGACCAGATCAGGATCCACAGGGGATTAAGACACGCACATCAGGGCAGACTGGATTTAGGGCCTATCCTTTTTCCACTGCTGTTTTTTGTTTTGTTTTATTTTGTTTTTGAGCGTGTAAGGCACAAAACCAAAAGGTATTAGAAAGTATACAACTGGTTCCTCCAGTTTCTCCCCTACCTTGCATCTGGGCAACCAGTCCAAGTCGGTACATAAAGAGAGTCACCACCTGTTCTCATGGCCTCTCCTAACCTAACACGCACTTGGGATACGTCCTAGCTATGTGACCTTAGGCAAACCACCTCACATTTATTAGCCTCAGTGCTTCCACCTATAAATTAACCCTCCTCCTGCCGCCTTCTCAGGTTTGTCATCAAGAACTAGATAAGATAAAGCAGGCAGCTGGCATCATTTCCATGTCAAAACTGAAAACGCTGTTGTCTTTAATAAAGAAATTTAAACCGTTACGAGCTACAGAGAAAAACAGGAGCACTAGGTACTCCCCATCTCACTTTCCTTCTTTCCTTTTCTTGCACTTTCTCTATCTAACACTGCCTATGTTGCCTAACTATCTATCTCTCCAGCCAACTGCAAGCTGCTTGGGGCAGAGACTTCTATCTGCTTTGCTCAGCGCTGTACCTCTGGTGCCTCTTGACTGACGCCCAGGACGTACCCAGTACACATCCACGGAAGGAAGGAATTACCAGCTCCAATAACCCACTTTGATCCAAGCCAAACAACACTTCATCACCTGCCACTGATCCACCCACTGATAACCACAGCCTGGAAACTGAAGAGTCAACAAAAAATTCTAACTTCCCCTTTGCAAGAAAAGGACTAGAGAAAGTAGAAAAATCAGGAGCTCCTGGATAGGAAAGATGCAACAGGAAAGGAGAAGGCTTCCAATGGAGCAAGAATGTGGCTTCAAAATAACTCTTCCTTAAAAAGAATGAAAGGAAACTCCAAAGGCCAGTGAGTTCTCAATTCCAAGAGAGAAGCCATGTGATTTCCGACTACACATTTTTTTTAGAAATGAGTTCACGGCCAAGAGCTTTCTGAAGGCAGAAATGTGAAGATTAAACCCAATTAAAGTAGCAGTCAATACACCAACAAATTGGAAGATCTAGATGAAATGGGCAAATTCCTAGAAACACACAATGTACCTAAACTGACTCACGAAGAAATAAAAAATTTAAATATGTCTATAACTAACAAGGAAATTAATAAGTAATCAAAACCCCCCTAAGGGCCAGACAGTTCTACTGGTTAATTCTAATACTAACAAATTGAATCCAGCAAGTACCAAGGACCCCGGGGAATTTACTCCTGCAATGCAAAAATGGTTCAACATACAATAACCAATGAATGCAATACAATAGTAGAATGAAGGGGGCATAAATCACATGATTATCTCAATTGATGGAAGAAAAAGCATTTGACAAAATTCAGCTCTCTTTGATAGGAGAGTGATATGATATAAACACTCAACAAGCAAGGAATAGAAACAAACTTCCTCAACATGATAAAGGCCATATTTGAAAAACCCACAGTGAATGTCACACTCAATGGTGAAACACTAAAAGCTCTTCCATGATAAGGAACAAAACAAGGATGATTGCTTTCACAACTTCTAACCAACATGATACTCAAAGTTCTACCCGAGCAATCAGGCAAGAAAAGGAAATAAAAGACATCCAAATTGGAATAGAAGTGAAATTGTGTCTGTTCACAGATGATATGACTTTATATGCAGAAATGTTTAAAGTCCATGAAAAAACTGTTAGAATAATTAACAAATTCAGCAAAGTTCCAGGATGTCGATTTTGTAAACCAATAGACAAATATCAGTTGCATTTCAATATATACTAGCAATGTACAATCTGAACAGGAAATTACGAAAACAATCTCCTTTACAACAGCACCAAAAAGAATAAAATTCTTAGGAATACATTTAACCAAAGAGCTAAAGACTTATACATTGAAAACTAGAGAACACTGCTGAAAAAAATTAAAGACTTATATGAAAATTAACAACTTCAGGGGCGCCTGGATGGCTCAGTTGGTTGGGCGTCTGCCTGGGCTCAGGTTATGATCCTGGAATCCCCTGCCCCTGATTCCACTTGTGCACACAAGTGGGGGGAGGGGCAGAGGGAGAGGCTCCCTGCCCCTGATTCCACTTGTGCTCTCTCTCTCGCTGTCAAATAAATAGTTTTTTAAAAAATTAACAACTTGGGCGCCTGGGTGGCTCAGTGGGTTAAAGCCGCTGCCTTCGGCTCAGGTCATGATCCCAGGGTCCTGGGATCGAGGCCCACGTCGGGCTCTCTGCTCAGCAGGGAGCCTGCTTCCTTCTCTCTCCTCTCTCTGCCTGCCTCTCTGCCGACTTGTAATCTCTCTCTCTGTGTCAAATGAATAAATAAAATCTTTAAAAAAAAAAAAAAAAATTAACAACTTAAATAAATGGAAAGATATCCCATGCTCATGGATTGGAAGACTTAATATTGTTAGGATGGTAACACTCCCCAAAATTATTTACAGATTCAGTACAATCCGTATCAAAATCTCAGTGGTGTTCTTCGCACAGATAAACCCATTCTAAAATTCATATGGAATCTCAAGGGATTCCAAAAAGCCAAAATAATCTTGAAAGAGAACTAAGTCAGAGGATTCACATTTTCTGATTTCAGAACTTATAACAAGCTGTAGTAATCAAAACAGTACAGCAGTGGCATAATGACAGACATATAAACCAAGAGAACAGAATAGACAGTCCCGAAATAAACTCTCATAGATACGGTCAAATGATTTTCAACAACTGAATAGGGGGGCACCTGGGTGGCTCAGTCGTTAAGCGACTGCCTTTGGCTCAGGTCATGATCCCAGGGTCCTGGGATCAAGCCCTGCTTCGGGCTCCCTGCCCGGCAGGAAGCCTGCTTCTCCTTCTCCCACTCCCCCTGCTGGTGTTCCCTCTCTAGCTGTGTCTCTCCCTGTCAAGTAAATAAATAAAATCTTTAAAAAAACAAAACAAAACAATTCAATAGGGAAAGGACCATTCAGCAGGGAAAGGGACATTCAACAGGGAAGACCATTCGGTAGGGAAAGGACAGTCATTTCAACAAATGGTACTGGGAAAGCTGGATATTCACATGCCAAACACTGTGTTAGACACTTACATTATACTCTATGTAAAAATTAACACTGAATGGATCAAAGACCAAAATATAAAACCTAAAACTATAAAACTCTTAGAAGAAAACATGGGGGGAAAAGCTTCAGGATCCAAGGTTTGATCATGGTTCATTAGACATGACACCAAAAGCAGGCTCGACAAAAGAAAAAAATAAACTGGGCTTTATCAAAGTTAAGAACTTTGTGCGTCAAAGGACGTTATTGGGAAAGTCAAAAGACAACCATGGAGTTGGGAGAAAATATCTGCAAATCCCATATCTGATAGGGGATTAATATTCAGAACATATTAAGAACTCCTACAACTCAACGACAACAACAAAAGTCAATTAAAAAATGGGCGAAGGGACACCTGGGTGGCTCAGTCTGTAAAGGCATCGGACTTCTGGTGGGTTTCGACTCGGATCATCATCTTCTGGGTTGTGGCTCCATGTTCAGCTGGGAGTCTGCTTGAAGATTCTCTCCCTCTGCCCCTCCCCCCACTTGTGTGCATGCCAGCGCACAAGCGCAAACTCTCTCGCTCCTCAAATAAATCTTAAAAAAATAAAAGGGGGGAGACCTGAAGAGACATTTTTCCAAAGAAGATATACAAATAGCGATAGGCACATAAGACGACGCTCAACATCACTCACTAATCACTACGGAAACGCACATCAAAACTACAACGTGATACCATTTCAGGATACCCAACAGGATGGCTATAATCAACAAAACAGAAAATAACAAGTGTTGACAAGGATGTGGAAAAAATGGACTCCAGGCTATGGCTGCTATGGAAAACAGCATGGCGGTTCCTTCAAAGGTTAAACACAGACCTGCTATATAATCCAAAAATTCCACTGCCGGGCTCACACCCAAAAGAACCAAAAACAGAGACTCAGATATTTATACATTCATTACTCAGGACAGTCAAAAGTTAGCAGCAACCCAAAACAATAGATAAAGTATGGTATTGTACAAAGGAGTATGATCGAGCTTTAAAAAGGAATGAAATTTCACATATGCTACAACACGGATAAACCTTAAAAATGTTATGCTGGGGACACCCAGGTGGTTCAGTCAGTTAAGCGTCTGCCTTTGGCTCAGGTCATGATCCCAGGGTCCTGGAACTGAGTCCCACATCAGGCTACTTACTCAGCAGGGAGCCTGCTTCTCCCTCCACCTGCTCCTGCCACCCCCCACCTTGTGCTGTTTCTCTCTTTCTCTGACAAATAAATAAATAAAATCTTAAAAAAAAAAAAAGTTACACTGATTGAAATAAGCCAGTCAAAGAAAATCAAATACTGCATGATTCTACTTATGTAAGATACCTAAAGGAGTCAAATAGAATGGTGGTTGTCAGAGGCTAGGGTGGGGAGTTACTGTTTAATGGGTACAGAGTTTACATTTGGGATGGTGAAAAAGCTCTGGACATAGTGGTATAGTTATATAACATTATGAACATATTTCAAATGGTAAACTTTATGTTACATACATTCTGCCATGATAAAAAAAATAGAGAAAAAAGATAACCATCAGGCCATATTTTCAGCCCTTTGAGCGAATCTCTCTTCAAAGGCCAGTTCTCCTGGGGGCCTGGGCATCCTTCCCATGGCAATGGGCCCTAAGGATGCTGTGTTGTTCGTTGTATTCTGACCTCAAGCCCAGACGCAGTAATCTGGACCCCAAGTCCAAGCCAACAGCACAGGTTGGCTAGCCACTGAAAAGCTGAGGCCTGAGTTTCCCTCGGCCAGGCAGTTTTCTGGCAGAACCATCTGGCAGGGCCAACAAGTTGCCAACAAAAGAAGCCAATCTGGCTAGCTTTCACTCTCTATTACTTCCCCTTTCACTTTCCCACAGGATGGCCATACAGAAAGGAAACAGGGGCCTGACTGACCAGCCTGACTCTTTAAAGTTGGAAAGCTCAGTCCCTGTTTTCCCCCATCCATCCAAGGTCTAGATACTTACTGTCCTTCATATTTTGTAGAATTAATAGTTTTTGCTCATCCAACCACAGCTGAACTGACAAGCTCCACCCTCTGTGGGCTCTAGTGCTCTTTCATACAGAGGACCGGGTCAGATCTCAAAATAACCCAATGAGAATTAATACAAAATTGAGAATTAATATTTTCCCAATGAAAATAACCCAAAGAGAATTAATACAGAGAATTAATTAAGAATTAATGCACCGCAGACATGAAGAAACAGGCCCAAGGAGATAAAGCAATTTGTCCCAAGTCCCATAGCCCCAAGTGACAGGACCAGGGTTTGCACACAGGTAATGAACTTCAGAGTTCTCCTTCCTCTTGGTTACTCGGAAAGATCAACGAGGTGGAAATGGAATGGGACCATTCTGGTGTCAAACAAAAGCAAGGAAGATGCTTCCAAGTTTGGTAACTAACAGGACTAGGAGGTCCATCCCCAGAGAAGTAGCCTAGGAAGAACTAAGTGCCCTCCTCTTTCCCTGAGGTGCACCCTGACCTGGTCTTTGTTTTTGCACTATTGTACTCAAATTCCAGCCTGGCGCCCAGAGTACCGTCCCGCACTGCCCTGCCCAAGGCGCGCTGGCAGACGGGGAGGATCTGCCAGATTCACTGAATTTCACCAGGCTGGAAGGCCGGCTGGGTCGTGGGGGAGAGGGGATGCTTCAGGGCGCTCACAAGCGAAAAAATCACACCTACTACAACGAGCATCTCAAACTTAGAAACTGCCCTGGAGACGCACAAGGGAAACACCCGGCAGAAACCAAAAAGCTGGCAGCGCGCAGACCACGGCCCTCCCCGCGGCGCACATGCGCGGCGACTGCACCAGCGCCAAAAGCGTCCCAGGCAGCTACCACCACACCTGGTGGGCGGGCTCCGACTCCTCGCGCAAGCGCCACCCGCGCGCGCATGCGCGTCCTCCGCAGCTGACTTTTCCTAGTAGCCCCCCGTGCTCTCGTCCCTGTCCTGGATCCGAACACTGACTACCTCAGCCACGGCCCTTACTCTGCGTTCCTCACCTTGCGCCCCGTTTTTTCCCTTAGGGCTCTCAGCCGTTCCTTTCGCTTCAACGCCTCTTCCTCTAGGCGGCCGATACCAGCCGCAGTAGCCGCCATGTTGCCCACCCTCTTCTTCTCTCGTCCTGCATCGCGCAGGCTCAGGGAGTAGATGAACCTCTGGCGGCCAATCCGGTGATGAGAATGGGAGAACAGGAAGTCCTGAAAGCCAATCAAAACTGAGTTGCTATAGGACGGCCCGCCCCACCTTTCTCCGCAACTAGCCTCGTCTGTTGGGGGAGGGCACGGTAAAGAGAAAGGCCGTAAGGCTCGATTCGTCCAATGCCAATCAGAAAGCAGCAAGTGGAATCAGACCTGAGTGAAGGAGGGTAGAGCGCGTCGATCGCTCTGCTTTTACCTAAGCGAGCGGCAACCCCAGCTCACCCCATACCGGCTACTTGGAATGCGCTGGTCAAATCTTGTCCCCTTGTCCAGATTCTTCAAGGTCCGAAAGCCTTCAAGAAGTCTTCCCTGACCCTCCACTCCGACCTCAGTTTAATAAAAGATCTGCCTCTTCCTTCCTCTACAGGTATCAGTGACTTCCTGGATACACTTGTTCATCGGCCCCTAGGCCTTTCTATGTCCACTCTCAGCTCAGATAAAGCCTGTGCGGTGTAGGGCTTGGCTGGATGGCCATTTCCTCCAGGCTCGTGGGTGATCCCCTCCCACCTCTAAGCCCCCCCCCCGAAGCAGCAAAGTACTCAGGGTCAGACTACCTAACCTGGAGAAGAACGCCCAGAGTGGGCCCAGTGGGCCCCAGGAACCCCCTGAGCTTAGTTCCTGAGAACTACTGAGAGTTGATTTGGCCTTGATCGCAACAGGTGACCAAGAGTTGCACTGCTCGGGCGCCTGGGTGGCTCAGTGGGTTAAAGCCTCTGCCTTCGGCTCAGGTCATGATCTCAGCGTCCTGGGATCGAGGCCTGCATCGGGCTCTCTTCTCAGCGGGGAGCCTGCTTCCTCCTCTCTCTCTGCCTGCCTCTCCGCCTACTTGTGATCTGATCTCTCTCTGTGTCAAATGAATGGGTAAAATTTGGGGGGAAAAAAAAAGAAAAAAAAAAAAGAGTTGCATTGCTCACCAGCAAGAGCTGCCAGGGTCTTCTTTCCTGCATTAACCAGCATGTCCTGACAACCAGGAGACCACTTTGGCTGAAGTTAAGATCTTCTGACAGGATGTCAAGGTCCCCAAAGCCCCCTAGAGGCCATGCCTCCCTCCCCCCAACACATACCATGACTTGTCTCTCAGCATAGCTGTTTCTTGCTTAGGGTCTCCCTTCCCTGGCTGGTAGCAGGTGGATGCCCACTCCTCCCACTTCCCGTCAGAGGCCCCTGTGCCACAAAGCGTCTGTCCAGCCCCTCCAAAATGACCCTCTTGACCTCACTAGCCGAGGCCTTTTGGTGCCCTGTTCCTCCACATCCAGAGGGGTGACTTGTGGGAAACTGTACCAGGGTAACAGGTAGTACCAGGTAGTAGGTGCTCAGGAAACGTCAGCTCAGAGGTAGGATGGACAGGGCAGGAAAAAAGGCCAGAGTGGAGGGGCTGCCCAAGAAGAATCAGGAGGACGGAAAAGGATGGGAATGGGGAAAGAGTCTGTCTTCTCTTGGCCATTCAAGGTCTAGGGGACTCCAGACTCCAGTTCCTCTACCTGACAGTAGTACCTTTCTGGGCTCCACAAACTTCTCCCCGATTCCAACAAAGGGCCTGACCCCTGCCCAACACTACGGGGGGGCCCATCACCTCCCAGGCAGGCTGGTTGGGGGAGGGGGTGGGGAGAGGTCCAGGAGTGATGGTGGCAGTGGGCCTTCAAAGAGTCAGTCAGGGCTCCATCCCTGTCCACGCTGTCCCTGGCTACCCAAGTGATTCTCATTTGGCCCACCTGGGCTTCAATTTCCCCATCTGTAAAACAGAGGCATGAGACATCCTCTTGCCTTTAACCTCTTGAGGTTAAAGAAAGCAAAAGATGTGAGGACAGGTGCTGGGCCCTAGAGTGGAGGATGTTTTTCCTGGAGCGTCTAGGAGGCTTCTCGAAAGAGGGGACCCGTGAGGATTGCCTAAATCTCCCAGGCATCTGTAGGACAGATGAAGGGCACTGCTCTCTGATGTCCCCCCCGCCAATCCTGCTCCACAAACAGTAGGAGCAAAAACGTGGCATGTTGGTCTCCCCATTAAAGCGCTTAGAACAGCACCGGGCACGTGGTAAACTCTACAAGTGGCCGCTGGTTGTTGTTACCATTTGTTGAGGGGCTCTGGCCATCTGAACGCGGCCCGCAGCCCCTGCCCCCGCCCCGAGGCCCGGGAGACGGAGACCCCATCCTTGCACGAAGGGAGGCAATTCCAGCCAGGCGCACCGCGCGGCGGGCAAGTCTGCAATACCTGACCCCAACCCACGTCCGGGAGGCTCAGATTGGCGGTTCCCAAGGCACTGTGGGGGACGCGCACTGCTGAGGGCGGGACTGCGGGGCGCCCTCCCGGGCCGCCCTGACCTCAAGCTCCTCCTCCCTGCGGGCTCCCCGCCCTTTGCACGGTCCCGGGAGAGGCGGGGCGGTGGTATCAGCAGCTAAGTGCAGGAAGCCGGGCGGCGGCCGGCCGCGAGGAGGAGGAGCGTGCGGGCTGGGGTGGCTCAGAGCGGCGGGGGCCAGTACTACTTCCCCGAGTAGTACCGCGCCGCTCCGCCCCGGAGTGACGCCCTCCGCCCATGGGCCTGGCCGAGGGCAACCGGCGGGCGGCGCGGAGGAGGCGGCGGCGGCAGGTGGCGCGCAGCAGGGCCGGAGCAGGGCCGGGACATGGCCGCCTCGGAGCGGCTGTACGAGCTGTGGCTGCTCTACTACGCTCAGGTGAGCCCGCCCCGCGCCGCTCCCGCTGTGCCCCGAGCTCCGCGCGCCCCGCTCCCGCTGCACCTGCGCCCCGTGTTCCCCGGGCCGCGTAGATGCGCGCGCGCGCGCCGAGCGGACTCGGGTTCCGCACACACGTGTGCGCCGCCCCCGGCCCACCGGTGCCTCCGGCGCTTATACCTGGGGGATGACCCCCGCGGGCGTGCATCTCACAAGAGCCTCTTGGGTGGGGACCGCGCAACCTCGGTCGCGCCTGCTGTGGAGAAGGGCCCGGGTCGAGACGGCCGGACACCTCCCCCTTTTACAGATGGAGAAACTGAGGCTCGGGACATAAATGAGAGACTTTGTTGGTTTGGGAGGGGCAGGAAGGCTTAGTTTGCATTTGGGCTTGACTCTCCCGTGGGCGCGGCTCTACTGGGTGGTCATGGCCCAAGGGTCTGTGTGGGCTGGGGGGTGCCGGTCGGCGGGCGTGGGGGGTGAGAGGTAGGGGGCGTCCCTACTTTGGTCCGATTTGAGTCAGCTCAGACTACTCCGCACCAGTGCGCTGGCGGTGATGAGCTCCTCCCTGACCCTGATCCGAGGAAGCCCCTACCCCACCTTTGGGTGGACCTGGGGGTCCAGCCAGAAGAAGAGATTTGCCTTGGATGCAGAGGGAGGGGCTAGGGAAGGTGAGAAGGAGGGGATGTTTGAAAGGGGTGGAGGGAAGCCCTTTCCTCTGGAGCTCCCTGTCCTGTCTCAGAGACTACCTCTTGTGGCCTCAGAAGGTGAAGGGAATGACTCTGACCCCGGGGTCCTGTGAGAGCTGAGAACCTGGTGTCCCCCAAACTCTGTGTCTCACACACATAGGTTCCCACTTTCCTTCTGCTTTCACAGCAGGGAGGGATCCTAGGGTAACGCCCCCCTCCTCTTCACCTAGCTTCAGCCTCCCTCCCTGCACCTGCCTGGCTTCATGCTCCTGGCTCAGGTGTGCCCTGGGCACAATGGACTATTGTGTGCCCCTGATCTCGTCACTAGGGGGAAGTTCAAGACCAGATCAGCTGGCCCTCTGTGAAGAGGCTGGCCGACTGTCTCCTAGGACTGCAGGCTGGTTCTGGGGCCCTAGGGACCTGGAATCCAGGCCATAAGGACCTGGGCTTCTTGAGTCCACTTCGGGGTGAGAGGTCCAGGACGCTGGCAGGAGGCATTGTGACCCAAGCAAAAGCTCTTTACACCTCTGAGTTTCTACTTCTCTATCTGTAAACTTGTCCCAACCCTGACCTCAGGGTGGCCTAGACTCTACAGAGGGGTAGCCTGTCTGGCTTGTCTGGACCAGGGAAAGCTCCTGCTTCCCTCGCCCCATTGGGTCCCCTCACCCAGGCCTCTCTGTCTGCATCTCCAAGGGTTGGTCCTTGTGAAGGGAAAAGATTCAGAAGGAAACCTGTTCCTGGCCCTCTTGCCTCTGATTGCCCCGATGGCTGTGGGCAGATTCTTGGGCCTCAGTTTCTCCACCTGTGACCGGGTGAAGGGGGTCTCGAACCGGGTAGTGAGCCCGAGGGATGTTAATGATGGTGCTGCAGGAGGAAGGCCGTCCGGGTGTGGTCTCCCAGGACTGGACCTCCAGCGTAGCATTGTAGCCTCCTGCGGCCCCTTCTAGGCTGAGCTCTGCAAATGGTCAGCGCCCCCATTCCCTCAGGAGGGCCTCAGCACTCATCTCAGTTGAGTGCCCTCTCCCCCTCCAGCTCCTCACCTCACCAGGGCAGGTCTGGGGCACGGGCTGGCTGGTTGGAGCCCTAGAAGCCTGGGCAGTCAGGGGGCGGCCTAGGGCCTGGCAAACAAATCCAGGATGTGAGTATGAACCGGAAGCTTCGGCCAACCTCCCAGCACTGCCTTCCTGCCCACTTGGTCCTGCTCCTGCTCCCGGAACAGGTCCCCACCCCTCCATGCTGGGCTCCCAGGGAGTGGTGGCTCTGCTACTTTGAGGCCTGCTAGGGACCTATTGTGTGTGTGTGCTTGGGGGGGGCGGGGGGAAGGAAGATAAGGGAAGAGGCTGTACTGATAGAAGGTGTCAAGAGACCCCTGAGTTGGCCAGCCACCCAGCCAGAAGGTTCTCCCCACAACCGCGCCCCTCCCCTCAGCTGAGAGCTGACATCAGCTGGCAAACCTGTTTTCCCAGTTGTGGGTCTAGGCCCGCCCAAGGGAGCACCCCCTTTCTGTCCTTCCGTTCTCCTCACAGACCCCAGGTTCAGACCCGCCTGCCGCCGCCCCCCCCTGCCGTGGGCCCTGCTCAGCTGGGGGCCACAAGTGGGGAAGGTGGCAGCAGGTGGCTTCAGAGAGAGGGGAAGGAGGGCCAGAGTGCCCCCAGACATCACTTAGTCTGAGCCCCTCGGGGCCCTGGTGGGGAAAGCAAGGCAGGGTCATACCAAGGTCATGGGACAGGTTTGGGGTAGAGTCCGTCAGAGCTCCAACCCAGTCTTCCTCCTGTGTTCCTTTGCCCAGGAAAGGTCTAGTCCCTTGGGCAGAAAGCCTCTGGTGGGTCTGCGCCCTGGGATGGCACAAAAGCTGTTTCCTCTGCGTGGAGCTGTCTCCCTCCTGTTTCGTCTCCTGTCCCCCTGACCAAGCCTGACTTCAGCCCAGGCCGGTCCCCATTTTCACCCTCACTGTGCTTGCTGCTTGGCAGTTTCCCTACACCCTACATTTCAAGAGGCCCCTTGGGTATCCGCTGCGTGGCTGGCTACAGGAGACAGGCCCCACAGCATGACCGGTTGTCAGGAGGCCGAGTTCGGGCCTCTGTGCCCCTCTGTGGGCAGAGGGGATGGGAAGGCCAGGAGCAAGGACCTGGGGAGGCCAGTGGTCAGTAGTGAGTGGGAGGCCTGGGTGATGGGCGGGGCTTCCCCAGGGAGGACCCGGAGTGGGGAAGGACTGGGAGCAGCACCCAGCAGGCTGGCCCTTGGGCAGCATATAAAAGCCACGCAAAACAACATGCAAATGAGCAGACCCCCTTTGGGCTGGAGCAAAGTGTTGCTCAACAGCCCCCCAGTGAAAGGGAGCACTGGGGGGCCTGACATCTGGGGCGCTCAGGGCCGCAGAGGTTGGACAGGACAGACATTCAGGTTGCAGGTGGGGAGCCCAGGCGGAACTCTTCAGTTATGCCCTCGAGGACTCAGGGTTCCAGGGAGGTCAGGTCAGAGCTGGAGTTGACCTTGCTCTGTGTACCCCTTCTTGGTCCCTCACCCTGATTGATGAGCTCTGTTGCCTCATGGAAACCTGGTCAGGCCCTCTGCTCCCTCTGGGACCTTAGCGGGGTCCTAGTCCTCCCTCTGCCTCAGTTTACCCTCTCGAACCGGGAAAAGGGGAGGTAGAATAGCCTCCTTAGTGCTTGTACCTCAGAGGGGCAATCAGGGTTTCCCCTTCCCTGCCTTTATTACCAGGGCAACTGAAGGGGCCAGACTGAGGTGACGGGGAGTATAGCACGGAGCCCAGGCTTGGGGGGAGGGGCTGGTAATCCTTGGAGTTGTTATGGCAACTGGGGAGCTGATGTGGAAGTGTGGGGTCCCCATGGAAACGGGGTCGGTTACTATGGGGACCCTGGAAGGAAATTCTCGGTTTCCATAGTGATAGGACAAGGGGAAGGTTAAGCCCTGGGGGGCATTATGGAGACCAGAAGGTCCACCCCTTGCAAGACCCCGTCCCCAGGTAAAGGGGAGAGATTGGCCCAGCCACCTGCGCACTTGCACCACTGTGCCTCAGTTGCCCCTTCCGCTGGCAAAGTCCCCATCTTTCTGCTTCCTTCTTTGACCCGAGGTCCTTAGGTCTGACCTCCAGGCACCGTAGTGTAGCCAGAAGCCACCTTTGGCTTGACATTGCCATCCCCTTCCTGATGCTGAGTGGGGAGACCCCCCCAAGCCTGAAAGAGGTTATCCTGATCAGACCCCACCCAACCCTGTCCCATTTCCGCTTGCCTGTCCCTAGAAATGAGGTGCTCACTACCACCCAGGCAATTCTGACTAGGTGGGCCACCCACTTTGGAGCTACAATCTTCTCTCCTTACCCTGCTCCTAGCTCTAACCCGGGGACCACCCACGCCATTCCATCTGCCTGGGCTGGCCACCCAGGAGACCTTGACTCTGCCAATGAACCAAGGTCTGCTATTCATTGGTCACTGCTGGAAGTGGGCGGGGAAAACCTTAGTGTCCCCTAGAATCCCAGGGCTTGGGATGGCAGAGCCCCTGGATTTGGGGAGGGAGCTCCCACTCACCTTGTCCCATGCAGGGGGGTGGGGGGTGTGGTTGGAGAGGCTTTACCTGTGAAGCAGGTATGGAGGGATGGATTTCAGGGGGCACCTGAAGCGCAGAGAGATGAATGGTAAGTAACAAGCTGCAGAGTCTGAGAACCAGGGCTGGACTGCAGAACCCGCGCCCTCAACCACTGATTCGATTTGGCAGCCCCGACCTCTGAAGCACCAGCCAGGGCTGGGTCTCGAGACAGGTGCCAGCTCTGGGGAGCATTCAGGCAGAGGAAGCACGGAGGGCAAAGCGCTTGCGGGCCTGTGGGTGTGGGGACAGCGAGCAATGCCTTTGGGCTGAGCCATCCGGAGGGTAGGGGGCGCTGAGCAGACAGTGCTGGTGATGCATGTGTACTAGGGGTGCACAGGATGCCGGGTGGTGGTTAAGGAAATTTCTGTGTATTGCACCATTATGAACTCCGAGAGGAGGTGATGGGGTGGGATCGGGGTTTGAAGCAAGGTCTGGGTGTCCCCTCAGGGCGAGCCAGGTGGAGGGGCAGCACCATGTCCAGCAACTCGGTCATCCCTGTCCCCTGGCAGACAGCCCCCCTCCCTGCCCCGTAGCATGCTACAGCCCCCTGCCCTCGGCCCTCCTGGGTTCCTCAGAGTTCTGCAGAAGTGGCACCTCCATGCCCACCCAGTGACTGTTTGCCCTTGGGAGCCCCCCACCCCCAGTACTGGGTGCCCTCAGGGGCCCCCTCCTCCCGGGGTCACTGACATCCCCCTCCCCGCAGCTTGCTCCCTGGGCCTGCAGGGCCTCAGTACCACTTACAGCTGAGCCCCAGGGCCTGAGGAGGAGCGTGGCTGCTTCTTCCCTGCCTTCATAGGGCCCTGGCCCCTTCAAGTTGGGGACTGGGCTGGCCCTGCCCAGCATTCCTGCTCCGAGCTGGAAAGGGAGGGAGGAGCTAGTCGAGGTTTCTTGGAGACGCGAGGGACGGCCGGGCACTGCAGCCGCCTCTTCCAGCTCTAGACCCCTCGGCATTCTGCACGGCCACCAGGGTCCTGGGAGTCCCGACCCCTGCAGGGACTCCCATACCCCCCAGCACGGCAGCCGCAAGCCGCGGACCCAGGCCAGAGGTGGGACAGGTGGATACCCCGTCCCTCCCTAGTACTATGCTTTAGAGACCCTTGGAGCTCTCCCAGAGCGGGGAAGGCTGCCTTGACTGCCACAGCCCTGACCCCAGCCCCGCCTGGACCTGCTGGACAGGCCATGGGTGTGGTTCTAGGGACAGAAAGCCGGGGTGTGCAGAGTTTGCAGGGCCCACCCCGGTTCTGGGAGGGTCAGTCCAGGTGATGGCCACGAAGAGGCCGGCAGGCTCCTGCTTAAGTACCAAACGCCCAAGCCACGGATAGCAGCGGAGCCGAGGATAGACAGAGGCTGGGACCAGAAGATGTGACTCAGATGGAGAGGAGCGGAGAAGCTGGAGAAGCAGCTGGGATTGGACGGGGGCCTGGAATGCCAGGCTCAGTTGAGCTCTTATCCTCAGGCCAGGCTGGGGGGACATGGTCAAATCGGGGCTTTCAGGTGCTCAGCAGAATGGCAGTGGGTAAAAGGGACCCACATTTTAGGTGAGAGATGTCTGTGGCTTGACTGGGGTGGTTTGGGGGTAGAAGGGGGGTGATGGTGTTGGGCCAGTTTTGAAGGTAGACCAGGATCTGTGGGGTCACTGAGGCAGAGGCCACATGGTCAGCTCGGACTGGCTGGCCAGCAACCGTGAGTGGCCCAGGCCTGAAACAAAGGTCTGGCTTTGTTTCAAATCCGGCACCTCCATGGCCCCAGCCCCTCCCTCAGGTGCCTAGGCCTCAGGTCTGTGACACATGCACAAGGAAGGGGCCCAGGCAGCAGAGATGAACCAACCACCCAAGGTAGTTCTGGAAGTCCTTGAGTTGAGGTCCGTGGCACCGGGGACACAGCACCTATGATGTGTCCCTTGCCCCCTCAGCCTTCTCCAGTCTGGTGCCTGCCCCGCCCCTCTGCCCCTGGGAAAGAAATGTGCCTTCTGGGCTCCACTGGTTCGGGGGAGCTGCAGATGAGGCCAGGAGGTAGGGAAGGAGGGCCGGGTGGGGGAAGGAGCTCCAGGCCACCGCCCACTCTGTGCCCTGGGAGGGGCTTACAGGTTAGAGCAGACGGGGGCTCGGCTAGGCCCTACTCAGCTGTGTCCCTGGAGTAGAGACCAGTAGGGCCGGGCAGGGAGGCCAGGACATGGGGAGGGAGGCAGGGCGAAGGTATGACTGAGTCCCCCACATCAGTGGTGTTCCCTAGGCCTGAGGCACTGGACCTAGCTCCGGGAGCTGTGCGTGCCTTGAGTGAAGGGCCCCATAGCAGCAGCAGGTGTCAGCCCGTCCCGAGACTCCCAAGTCCTGACCTCATGCTAGAAAAACAGTCTCTGGTCCACAAGCTCCACCCTGGGCAGTGTGACCTCGCCCCTCGGCACTCCAGGCCCCGCCCCCGGTGCTGGGCCAGGTCCGGCACAGTTCTCTTGCAGGGCCCTGGGTGCCCTGGTGGGGCGGGCCCCCCCACATCCCTGCGGTCTGCCGGGAGGAAGCCGCCCCCCTCCCCCACCGTGACTCTGCGTTTCCTGCCCCGGTGGGGCGGGAGGGGACGTTTCCCGTTCACACCAAAGTTTCCCTGGCGGCCGGCGCCCAGACTCTGGGCTCAGCCGCTGCCCCTCTTGCCCATGGAACCAGCTTTGGGGCCTGGGGTCCAGGTAACCAGCCAGGGTGGGCATTAGGTTCCCAGGGTGAGGTAGGGCATCCTGCCTGTACGTGTGGGGCATGTGCGTGTGCATGGGTCCCCCGGGTCCACGGTGCGCGTGCCCCACGGTCTCCTGGAGGTGGCGGCTGCTGAGCTGGGAGACGCCAGCCCGAGGCTTTGGATCAGGGGTAGCTGGCAGGTGGAAGGCCTGCAGCCCCAGCACCAGCATGGGCCACAGCCATGTCCCGGGAGCGTGCACACTGAAGCCCCACTTCAGGCTTGCCCGAGTCCCCAGGGGTTAGGGAGGTGGGAGCAGAGACTGGAAAAGCAGACAGGGGGCCTGGGAGGGTGGTCAGTGTGCAGGGCAGCCTTCTGATGCTGACCTTCCAACTTCCTGTCCTCCCTCCTCCCCTACCCATCCCTCTCTCCATCTACCCACACTGCCCTGCCTCCAATTCCTGTCCTCGGCCCCCGGTCTGCCCCCCACCACTGTTGACCCCCCTCCTCCGCCCACAGAAGGACCTGGGCTACCTGCAGCAGTGGCTGAAGGCCTTCGTGGGCGCCTTCGAGAAAAGCATCTCACTGTCCTCTCTGGAGCCACGCAGGTGAGCCTGGATCTACCTAGAGGGCGGGGACTGGGGCGGGGAGACAGGGTCCTCGGTGCCCTAGCGACCCCCTTCCCTGCAGGCCGGAGGAGGTAGGCGCCGAGGTGCCGCTGCTGCCCCTGGACGCGCTCCATGTCCTGGCCGAGCAGCTGGACGCAGGCGACCCGGAGCAGGCCCTGCTGCTGCTAAGGCTCTTCATTGTCCTCTGCAGGTGGGTCCCCGTAGCCCGAGGCTGGTGGGCAGCTGGGAACTGGGGGCCAGAGGCGGGGCTGGTGCGCTCCCAGAACCTCTCTCCCCATTTCCTCCCAGGAACCTGGAGAATGTAGAGGCAGGCTGGGGCCAGGTGCTGGCACCCCGGGTGCTGGCCTTGCTGACGCAGTTGACGGCAGAGGTGAGTGGGCTCTAGCCTGGGGGGGCGGGGGTGGTAGGCGGTAGCCAGGCCCCAGTGAAGCCCCTCCACCCTCTCCCCATGCCTCCAGCTGAAAGGAGCCCCAGCATCGCAGGAGGGCCGTGGGCTGCTGCTGGAGAACGTGGCCCTGCACGCCCTGCTCCTCTGTGAGGGCCTCTTTGACCCCTACCAGACCTGGCGGCGCCAGCACAGTGGGTGAGAGCCAGCCCACCTCGGAGGACCGACCGGGGTGGCCTCTCTGCCCGGGGTCTGGAGGTGGCAGGGGGCCCAGGGGTAGGCTGGTGCGGGAGGTTGGCCAGGGAGGGGCGCGGTGCCTGGCCTCACCCGGGGCCCCTGGCCGTTCCCCACCCCCACCCCCAGGGAAGTCATCAGCTCCAAGGAGAAGAGCAAATACAAGTTCCCTCCAGCGGCTTTGCCCAGTGAATTCAGCGCCTTCTTCCGAGGTCAGGCCCCGCCCCTGCCCCATAGGCCCCCACCTGGCCCCACCCCCAGACCCGAGCCCCTTCGTGCAGTTCCCCATCCCAGAGGCCGCAGGGGTGGGACGTCCTTAGTCCCAGCAGGGCTGGGAGCACCACCGGAAACCGAGGGGGCCTCCAGAGGCGAGGGAGTTCAGGGGCAGAGAGGAGAGAAAGGGCAGGTCTGGGCGAAATGAGTAATTTCTTTTCTGGGCTGGAGTGAAGGCCTCCCATAAGGTGGGGGAGAGCAATTTGCCGTCCCTCTTCCCTCCCACTGCCTGGGTCCGAGAAGCCACTTGGATCTCACTCTGATCTGGACCGTCTTAAAACTCCCTGGTCCGATCCCTTTACCTTTGTAGGCTCTACCGTCCCTTCACAATGTCTACACCAACTCGGCTTCCTGTTTCCATAGTCCTGGACGAGCTGACCTCCAGGACATCTCTGGCCACCTCTGGCCCCTGGAGACCCTCTTCTCTCGGGTCCCCTCTTTTCTTCTCATTGGAGGGAGGCTGGCCAGGACTTCAGATGGGACGGGGTAGGATGGCCCTGGACTCGGGCAGGCCAGGCTTGGTGAGGCAGTGGCCTGTTAGTACAGAAGGTGTTGTCGAAGTGTCTCTGGGCTGCCCCACGTTGCCGCAGGCTGGGGTCTGGAGCAGGGGCCACAGCTCCGAGAGGGGAGACACACACCCCCATCCCCATCCCCAGGAGCTCCTGCCTCCGTTCTCCCACAACCTGAGCGCTCTTCACGGAACAGACTGGATTTTGTTCCTGTTCCTGTCAGTCCCTCGCTGGTGGCCTGGCACCTCAGGATCAGATCCTGCTCCCCCCACAGCCTCCCTTTTCAGCCCCACTTCCCCTCTGCACCCTGTCCTCTCCATCCCGAAATGCAACTAGTTATTCCACGACGTTCCCTACTCTTTCCTCTCCCTTCCCAGGCCACCTGCATTCTTAGGCTTCAGCTCAAATGCCCTGTGCCCAAGGGGCTGTCCCACCCCATCCTACCCGAATCTCGTGAGCCCTGCTCTTGCCCCCATCCCCCGTCATACACACCACTCATGTGACCCAGGGCTGGTCCCTTCTGCTGAGTTTCAGTCTGTGGCCTGGCATCCTGTCCAGCTTTGCTGGAGCGGGGCCAGGTGGGCCTCCCACATAGGAGATCATGAAAGCCCCTAGAAGTCCCCAGCGGGGGCATGGGTGGGGGTGGGAGGGCATCTGTATGGTAGATACAGCGAGGTCCCCGGAGCGGGTCACAGGAAGCTCCAACCGTCACAGGGTAGCGGGACCAGATTTGTATCTGAGAAGCTAAACCCTGGGTTGCCATGGGGAAGTGGGGTGGGAGATGTGTGTTGCTTACCCTGGGGTCCCCGCTTTGGAGGTTCAAGATCTGGGGGGTTGGCTAGGCTCTCAGAGCAGGATCACAGCCCCTGCAAGCTCCCCAAAGAAGGGCCATGTCTTCCCTAGACCCCGTAGCAGAGAGCCGTGACATTTTAGACCCCCAAGGACAGAACTAGGTCTCTTCCCCTCACATGGGACATCCCAGCCCTCTCCCCCCACCCCAGGGCGCCTCCCTCTTGGGTAGTCCCCCCC
>LNAC01000008.1:5740477-5754488 GCA_002007465.1 Ailurus styani | reverse complement strand
CCCTATCCAGAGAGCCTGCAGGGTGCAGACGGCTTACCCCCCATGCTGCTGCTGCGTCTCGTCCACCTGTTTGGTGCTGTCCTTGCAGGAGGGAAGGTAAGCCAGGAGGAGCCTGTGGACCAGAGGGAGGCCACCTCAGGGGCTCCGCTGGTCGAGCCCCTTGACTATTGCCATCTCTGCCCACACCTGCAGGAGAACGGGCAGATGGCCGTGAGCGCTGGCTCCGTGCAGGGCCTGTTGGGTGTGGTACGGGGCTGGGACCGTGGGCCAGCCCAGGACCCCCGCCTGGTGCCCCTGACGCTGGAGGCGCTCGTGGGGGCCGTACATGTCTTGCATGCCAGCCGCACGCCCCCTCGGGGGCCAGAGCTCCGCACCCTGCTTGAGGGCTACTTCCGCATCCTTAATGCTGACTGGCCGGCGGGCCCAAGCCCAGGCCCCGAAGAGGCCCTTGTCACCCTACGGGTCAGCATGCTCGGTGGGTATGGGCTCCCAGGCTCCTGGGGAGGTGGCTCGGCAGGGGAAGGTCCAAGCGCTGATGGAAGGCAGGACCGGGCAGCGTGGGAAGAAGGCGTGAGGCTGAGCAGCGGGGTCGCCGATGGAATGGAGCAGGGCTGACCTGAGACCCCTCCGCAGATGCCATCCCCCGGATGCTGGCGTGTGAGGACCGGCCGGTGCTGCAGGCCACCTTCCTGAGCAACAACTGCTTTGAACACCTTACTCGCCTCATCCAGAACAGCAAGGTGGGCAGGGCCCGGCTGCGGGGGTACGGCCTGGGACCCAGAGGCTGGGGGAACCCCTTGTGGGGGCTGCCAAGCGAGCCTGGGCTGGACTGGGCTGGGGGTGTGTGGCGAGCGGGGTGGCCTGAGGCTCAGGATGGCTCTGCACCCCGTAGGGTGCGGGGATGCGGCGGAAGGACAGGAAGTGCCCTGGCCCCTTGTCCCTCTTTCCCCAGCCCCGAGTCCAGGGACAGGAGGAGGGCCCGGCGGTTTTAGATACAGTCCCTGCCCCTGCCCACTTACCTGCCCACCCCCTGCCCCCGCCGCACCCCAGCTCTGTTCTGAGCAGGGCATGGGTAGCTCTCGGACCCCTGACTTCCTCAGTGCCCGGTGGGGCTCTCTGCCTGGGTCTCAGGGCACACATAGCCCTCCCTCGGGGGTAGGGCCCTGGCAGCTGCCCCCGGTTCCGCTCTAACCCCCCTCCCCCCATCTTCCTCCTCTTCTCTCTCCTCTGCCTCCTCCACCTATGCCCTCCCCCTTCCCCACAGCTGTACCTGCAGGCCCGGGCGCCCCCTGAGGGGCACAGTGACCTGGCTACCCGGTTACTGACCGAGCCCGATGTCCAGAAGGTACCACCTTGGGGCTGACCTGCTCAGGCACTCACCTCCTTGGGCACCCAGCCCCTGCGGCTCCTTCTTTGAGCCCTTCCTGCCTATGCAGGGAGAATGAGCAGAAATATGTAAGGCCTGCAGTGGCCTAGTGATGGGGCTGGGTCCCCCAGGCTGTTTCACTCACCTTCCAGACGCTTATCCTAGGGAATGGGCAGGAGTGATCTGTGCCCTACCTAGTATTAGTATCGGGAGCTAGGGTTTGGCTTTGCCAAGCTGGAAGGAACCTTCGAAACTCAATCACCTACCCCCCATTCCCAGAAGCGCAGATACTGAGGGACATGACTGTGTCGTCAGTCACAGGAAGAGGAGGTGCCCGCACATGGGCCCACTTCTTTCCATGGATCCTTGTACCGGCCTTGAGCAGGTCACTGGGAGTCCCTCATCCCCTTATGATGTCTCCCTGCCTCACCTTGCGTGGGAGCTGGAAGAGGCAGCAGGCTGTCAGTTAGGGGCTCTGCATGGAAAAGTCTCTCTCTGGGGGCTTACCCCGGGGCCCCAACCCCAAGAGGCCCCCTGCTTTGTCTTCATGAGGCAGCCCCCTGTGGCTGTTGCTTTAACCTGTTTTCTGAGAGCCTGCATATCTGTTCTACAAAGCAGACAAGGCAGGTGAGACCCCTGGTTTTTACAGATAGGAAACTGAGGCCTGGAGAGGGGAAGGAGTTATGCGAGGTCACTGGGGGAGTCTGGCCTCATGGAGCCAGAATGCAGCCTAGCAGTCTGGCAGCTGTGGACAAACTCTAAGCCCTCTGGACCCCTCAACCCTCAGGGGTGGGGGCAGGGCAAGTGAACGCCGTGTTTCTAGCTGTCAGGTTCAGCCAGGGTGAGCCTCAGTGTCCCCACCTGGATCTAGGGGCAAGGGGGAGGGTAGGACTCAAAGGTCTCGAAGGTTCTTCTGGTTCTAACCTCTTGTGATTGGTTGTCCCTCAATTTCCCAACCCCCTGTCAATCATCATGGGTGAAGGAGCACTTGCCTGCACGTGTGTGTCTAGCTTGGGCGGGGATGGGTGGGGATTGAGGCCTGTAAGCCTACCAGGCAGTGGGGGACCAAAGGGGTACGGCGGGAGGGTCCCCTGTTGATCTGTCGCAGTGAGGGTCTTGATTTCTTCCCTGGCCTCTTTGTCTAAGTGGGTCTGGCCAGGCTACCCAGAGAAGTCCCTAGGGTCAGGGTGAGGGTCACAGAAGTGTGGGCAAGGAGTAGAAGGCCTGGTACCCCACTTCCAAGGCTTCCAGCCAGCTCAGTGACACGCCTTGGGGCACCTGCCCCTGGCCCTGCACCAGGAGCAGGGGGCTGCCGGCTATGACACGCAGGCACCTGCTGCTGCTGACTGTTCCTCCCCACCCCAAGGTACTGGACCAGGACACAGATGCCATCGCAGTGCACGTGGTCCGAGTGCTGACCTCCATCATGAGCGGCTCCCCCTCGGCCAAGGTGAGGACACTGCAGTCTGGCTACTGGAGGGGTGTGGGGTGGGGGTTAAACTGACCGCATGTCCCCCGAACTGGTCTGGCTGGTGGCCGTTAGAGCGCGGGAGCGGAGGAGGCGGGTGTCCTGCCCTGTGGGGTGCAGCTCAGAGCTGGCAGCTGGATCTCCGGGGTCGGGGCTGGACTGGGGAGGATACTCGGGGGCCAACCACTATCTACAGCCTTCTGAGGGGGACCCTTACCCCCGCATCCATCCGCAGCCCCTTGCCCTCGCTAGCACTGCGACCCAGACGCAGAGCCAGGTCGGGGAGCCTTGAAAGATACTCCTTCCTCCGGGGTTTCCGTGGGGTGTGGGTTTGCCCAGGGGCCCACATATGTGCTCCCTTCTTCCCACCCAGGAGGTGTTTAAGGAGCGCATTGGCTACCCTCACCTGCTCGAGGTTCTGCAGAGCCACGGCCCCCCCACCCGCCGGCTGCTGCAGGAGCTCCTCAACATGGTGAGGGCCGGGGCGTGGGCTCGGGGGCCCAGGGAAGGTCAGGGTTCCCGCGGAGGGTGAGCCCTCCACCTTGGGGGCTCTGTTGGCCGTGGGCGATATGTAGTGGGACTCGTGGCCCGACCACAAGTGTCCGTGTCCCTGGGATGAAGATCCAGTGCAGGGGAGTGAGACCCGCCCCCCCCCCCCAGATCACCCTGGGAACGTGCCATCAGGGTTGAGGCCACCCCAGACCCAAAGCCAAGGCTTGGGGGTTAACGGTGCCAGAGGCCTGGAGTAAATAGTGACGTGTGTCCCCGCGGCCCTGTCTCACCTGAGCCGCGACCTGCGCGAGCAGGACGGGGTGGCACATGTTGCCCTCCCGCGTGGAAGGCCGACACCCCCCGAGCCGCGGGGGTCCCACGGCCGGCGGGGCGGCCTGTCCCCTGCCAGCTGCCCAGGGAACCTTCACGCGCTCTCCACCCCCAGGCTGTGGAGGGCGACCACAGCGGATGTCCGCCGCTGCCTATCGTCAACGAGCAGCCCGTGCTGCTGCTGATGCAGTGGCTGCCCACCCTGCCCACGGCAGAGCTGCAGCTCTTCCTCGTGCAGCGCCTCCGCTGGCTTTGTGACAGCTGTCCTGCCAGCCGGGGCACGTGCGTGCAGGCCGGTCTGGTGGGCCACCTGCTGGAGACACTTGGCGCGGGGGTCACCTTGGGGGCCCACTGCCAGGAGCAGCTGCTGGCGCTGCTGCAAGCCTTGGGCCAAGTATCCCTGAGGCCGTTGGAACTGCGCTGCCTGCTGCGCCCCCCACCGGCGCTGGACTCGGGGCCTGGCGGGACAGAGGCCGCAAAGGCCAGACATGCCGGTGCCATCATCCGCGCATTGTCGGGCATGGCCCGGCGCCAGGGCCCCCCGCGAGCCCTGCACTACTTTGACCTCACGCCCAGCATGGCAGGGATTATGGTGCCCCCCGTGCAGCGCTGGCCGGGACCCGGCTTCACCTTCCACGCCTGGCTCTGTCTGCACCCCGCGACTGCGGGCCCAGCCCCAGCCTCCTCCCGGCCACTCCAGCGAAAGCAGCTGTACAGGTGGGTGACTGCCGGGGAGCAGGGCCCAGGGCTGGAGGGTTGGGCGGGACAGCACCGGGCGTAACTGGCGTGGCCTGCCCTCAGCTTCTTCACCAGCAGCGGCTCAGGGTTCGAGGCCTTCTTCACGGAAGCTGGGACGCTGGTGGTGGCGGTGTGCACCCGGAAGGAGTACTTGACCATGAGCTTGCCCGAAGTGTCCTTTGCCGACTCCGCCTGGGTGAGCCTTTCTCCTCGGATGGCCCGGGGGCTGGGTGGAGGAGACCCCAAGCGCGAGCCTACAGCCTAATGCCAACGCTTCTGTTCCAGCACTGTGTGGCCATTGTCCATGTGCCTGGGCGCCGGCCCTTCAGCCAAAACCTGGTCCATGTCTACAAAGACGGCCAGCTGGTCCAGACGGCACCCCTTCGCTGTCCCTCCCTCAGTGAGGTGCGCCAGGCAGGGTTTGGGGAGGCCCGGGAGAGCTGGGGCATCTTGGACAGGGTGGGGTCTGGAGCACCCCCCGTTGTAGGCCTCAGACTCCAGCCTCTGGGGTCTGTGTGGCCGTGGGGGTCCCTGTGAGGAACTGGACACAGGTGGCAGCCGGGCTTTGCTGTGATCTGACCACTTCCCCAACCCTGGCCCCACAGCCTTTCTCTTCCTGCTGTATCGGCTCCGCTGGGCACCGCACAACGACCACCACCACGGGGCTGCCTACGCCACCAGTCCCTGCGGTCTTGGCTCCCCCCCACCCCTCCCTCTCCCGCTCGCAGTCGGTCCCGGCCACCGCGGGGCTTGGCTGGGGGTCCGGGCTGGTGGCCCCCCTGCAGGAGGGCAGCATCAGCTCCACCCTTGCAGGCACACAGGACACCCGGTGGGGCAGCCCCACGTCCCTGGAGGGTGAGCTGGGGGCCGTGGCCATCTTCCATGAAGCCCTGCCTGCGGCGGCCCTGCGGGCCCTATTCACCTTGGGTATGTAGCACCACCCCTCGCGCCCTGCCCCGGCCCCAGTTTCGACCTGGGGGGGCGGGGGCTCCTACAGGGCCTGGGCTGGAAACTAGGGGTCCAGGAGGGAGAAGGCATCCCCAGGCCTATATGAACTCTGACATATGGCACGCTCTGGGTGGGGTTGGGCCAGATGCCCAGCCAGGTCTGAAGCCCCCTGCCCGCCCCCCAGGGCCCAAGGAGATAGCACCCTTCAAGCCTGAGGGTGAGCTGCACGAGCTTAGCACCAAGCTGCTCCTTCATTACTCACCTCAGGTACTGGGTGGGGGGCGGTTGGCTCAGCCCTGCTACCTTCCCCTGCTGCCTCCACTCCTCTGCCACCCCCTCTTCTAACTGACCCTACCTTCCTGGCCACCCCCTGCCCCCAGGCCTGTAGGAACAACATCTGCCTGGACCTGTCCCCCAGTCACGGGCTGGACGGCCGCCTGACAGGCCACAGGGTGGAGACCTGGGATGTGAAGGTGAGTGAGTGCGCGCAGGCGGAGGTCACCGGGAGCACGGGCACGCAGGTGTGCAGGGCGGGCTGGGGAGCCGCACCGTGCCCTGCGAGGTCTTCGGGGAGGCCTGCTCAAGAGAGCCAGAGTCCCGGGCCCCAACTTCCCAGACTGGAGGAAGGTCGGCCAGGGTGGAGCAGGGCGCGAAATGGCTGGAGCTGCCCTCCCACAGCCAGCCCTTCCCCTAGGATGTGGTGACCTGTGTGGGAGGCATGGCTGCCCTGCTGCCCCTGCTGGAGCGAGTGGCCTCCCAGCCCCAGGAGGCCGAGGCAGGTCCAGCTGAGACTCATGACCTCGTGGGGCCCGAGCTGACCTCTGGCCACAATACCCAGGGCCTGCTGCTCCCACTGGGCAAGTCCTCAGGTAAAGTGGTGCCGGCACGTGGGCTGGGGCAGTGAGGGACTCTTGGCGTGATAAGGAGGCTGGAGTGCCTGGGGCCTGAGCCACTGGCAGACCCTTGACGCACCTCTGTCCCCCTCCTGGTGGCCGGTAGAGGTGCGCATGGAGAGGAACGCCGTGGCTGCCTTCCTGCTGATGCTGCGGAACTTCCTGCAGGGCCATGCAGGGAACCAGGAGAGCCTGGTGCAGTGCCAGGGGCCGGCCATCATGGGGGCCCTCCTGCGCAAGGTGGGGCAGGCGGCGGGGGCGGGGGGGCTGGCCCTGTCTGGCTGAGGGGTCGGCGCCAGGGGGGTTAAGAAGGGGAACCTGACGTTGTTGGGGAGATCCTCCTGGGATGGGGGTGGTATCTGAGCAGGGCCTCGCCAGGCTTGGCAGGGTTTGGCTGGAGAAGTACCAGCACCCACTGGGGCAGGGGACCCGCCCAGCAGGCCAGGGAGCTTACCCCTCAGAGGCAGCAGGGAGCCACATAAGGGCTCAGAGCAGGCAGGATGCTCCTGTCTGTCCGCCTGTGCAGGGCAGGGTGGGTGCTGGGGGGCTCAGTGGCACCCGGCCCGTGCCTGCCGCCTCACCCTGGTTCCTTCTACTCCAGGTCCCCAGCTGGGCCATGGACATGAACGTGCTCATGTCTGCGCAGCTGCTGATGGAGCAGGTGGCCGCAGAGGGCGGCGGGCCCCTCCTGTACCTGCTCTACCAGCACGTGCTCTTCCACTTCCACCTCTGGAGCCCCAGTGACTTTGCCGTGCGCCTGGGTGGGTGCGGGGGCCTGGATGAGGGGACGCCAGCGGGCATGGTGGGGACAGAGGTTCCGAGAAGTTAGAACCCCGCTCTGGGCAATCTGAGGGGATAGATCAGGCCTGGGGGATGTGGCAGGGACACGGCCCTGTCCTGGAGGGGCAGCGGAAGGGGCCCAGCTCAGGCTGGAGGGCCTCAGTCCTCTGATGATGCCCGTTCAGGCCACATCCAGTACATGTCCAGCATCGTCCGGGAGCACAGACAGAAGCTGCGGAAGAAGTACGGGGTTCAGTTCATCCTGGACGCGCTGCGCACCCATTACAGGTGAGGCCGGTGGGGACAGGCGGGCTGTGGGGCAGACACAGCTGCGTCTGGCCTTGGGGATGGGGTTTGGTCCCCCAGCTCACCTTCCCGCTCTCCCTGCTCTCTTCCCTCCATTCCCCTGCGCTCTGCTCTGCGGGCCCTGGGCGGTTGTGCCTGCCGGACCGGCCCAGCCCGCCGCGGGAGCTCCCCCTAGCGGCCGACGACGTGCGCACAGTGCAGACTTCGCTCCTTGGCCTCGTGCGGGAGTTCCTGGTTCGGAGCTTGGCCGCCGAGGACTTGCAGGTGGTGCTTAGCTTTCTGGCGGCCGCCGCTGATGATGGCCAGGTAGGTTGGAGGCTGGGGATGGTGGGGCTTGGGTGCGGGGTGGGGTGTGGACCATGTCGAGGGGAGCGGCTGACCCACAAGGACACTTTGCATCCCCAGGTGGTGGGAGCCCTGGACCTGCTCCTGGCGCTGCTGCAGGGCTCCCCCACACAAGAGTCTCTGGCTGTCTTCCTGGTGGAGCCAGGGAACCTTGAGGTGCTGCTGGCTCTGCTGGTGCGGCCGAGGTCACTGCCCCTGGTGCCCGACCGAGTCTGCAAGGTACACCCAGCCTGCCCCTCGTGTTCCATTTGCTATGGCCCCTGCCTAAGGGCCGGGGAGGTAGATTGGGTCCCTCTTGGAGCCACAGACCTGCGTGGTGACTTCCCCTGCTCCAGTCACTCCTTCCCCATGAGGACAAACCCCCTATGCTCCCCCCTCCACCCCCAGATCCTGCGCAAACTGCAGCAGAACGAGCGCTTACCCGAGCGGAGCCGCCAGCGCCTCCGGCTACGGGACTACGGTCTGCAAGGGCTCGCCGCCTGCCTGCCGGAGGGGGCTGCTTCCCCCCAGCTCTGCCAGGGCCTCTACAAGCTATTCCTGGGGGCAGGTACCACCCGGGTGGGGCCAGGAGGCGGGCCCAGTGGACAGAGGGAGGGCGTGGCCACAGGGGCTGGGGCTGGGCCAGCGGGGAAGCGAGGTCCCCCGCCTGCGGTCAGTCCCTCAGGGCCTCTCTGGCCATCCTTCCAGATTGCCTGAATCTCTCAGATCTGTTGGCCGTGGTGCAGCTGTCCCTCCAGGCTGACCTCAGCGTCCGCCTGGACATTTGTCGCCAGGTGAGTATCAGGGGGTGGGGGTGATGGCTTGCGGAGGAGGGGGCTTCTACCCTGGGGGCCTCCCTCTACCTGCCTGTGAGGCGGGCTCCCCTGCAGAGGCCCCAGGGTGGGCGTCCGGGGGCAGCACGCTGGCCACGTCCCTCACCGGCTGCGCCCTGGCCCGGCAGCTCTTCCACCTCATCTATGGACAGCCAGACATAGTGCAGCTGCTGGCCCGACAGCCTGGCTGGCAGGACGTGCTGACCCGGCTGTATGTGCTGGAGGCGGCCACAGCGGGCAGTCCCCTGCCCTTCTCCCCAGAGCCACCCACCTCCCCAGAGCCAGCCCTACGCCAGCTGCCCACCGAATCCCCTGAGACTTCGGACGTCTTCCTGCCCTTGGAGACCCCCAGCCCTGATGCCTTCTACCACGCTCTTTCCCCGTTTTGTACACCTTTTGACCTGGGCCTGGAACGGGCCAGCGTGGGGTCGTGCACCACGGCTGGCGGCGGTGGCGGCAGCGGCACTCTCACTCCGGCCAGCCAGCCTGGCACCCCTTCCCCGCTGGATGGGCCCCGGCCCTTCCCCGTGGCCCACGGGCGCCACAGCTCCAGTCTCTCCAACGTGCTGGAGGACGGCAGCCTCCCGGAGCCCGCCATCAGTGGGGACGATGCCTCAAACACCAGCAACCCTCAGGTGAGGCGGGCCTGCTCTGCCACTGCCTGGCTCTAAGGGACCCCTCTGGGACCCCGGGCAGGCGGTACAACCTTTCCAAAGGTGGGGTCCAATCGGACATCGGGGCTACAGCCGCCGGTCGGCCCCGGTGCTGCCCCCTTGGAGCTCTCATCTGCAGCTGTGTTCCCGGTCAGGGTCCCAGAACAGGACAGACGATGCCAAGCCAGAGTGGGGGCACCAGGCAGGCTTTGGGGAGAGTCCTCAGGAGAGCCTGTAGGGCAGAGACTTCACAGACCCCATGGACAGCATTGTTCTAAGGGATCTGCCTTGTGTTTCTGGGTTTGGGGATGGGTTTCTGCTTATACTGTGGCATTCTTCCAGAGAATTCCAGGACAGTTCTGGGGGCCCATGGGAAGTGTGAGGTGATTTTGTGAACCACACCTCCTCTCCCCCTGAGGAATCAGTGAGACCCCAGGGTCCTCCCTGGATTTCAGGTAGCAGCTAAGGCCCCTCCACCATTCTTCCAGGCCCCAGCCAGTCTGTTGACTAAAGGCTGTCTCTCCCGGTGGGGACACCCGGGAGTGGTCAGCAAGGGTTGCTCAGCAGAGATAGCAGGAGAGTCAGCAATTCCCTCCCTCCCCGGCCCACACCCCCGACCTGTGCCCCCAGCAAACCTCCGAGGAGGAACTGTGCAACCTGCTCACCAACGTGCTGTTCTCGGTGACGTGGCGCGGCGTGGAAGGCAGCGATGAGGCTGCGTGGCGGGAGCGTGGCCAGGTCTTCTCGGTGCTCACCCAGCTGGGGGCCTCAGCCACGCTCGTGCGCCCACCGGACTGCATCAAGCGCAGGTGAGGAGGCCATTCGGGAGGGTGAGGGGCCTCCAGGAAGCTCAAGGGTGAAGAAGGCAGTAGGAGAGACGCCTGAGTCCCTCATCCGTCCCCAGCCTCCTGGAGATGATGCTGGAGTCCGCCCTGACTGATATCAAGGAGGCTCCCATTGGGGTCCTGGCCAGCCTCACCCAGCAGGCGCTCTGGCTGCTCCGCCTGCTGCAAGACTTTCTGTGTGCAGAGGGCCACGGGAACCAGGACCTGTGGAGTGAGAAGGTGCGATAGCGCGGAGGCCCGTGAGCCACATGGGTCCACATGTTCACGTGAGCCCGCGGGCGTCCTGTCGGGGAGGTGGATGCGCATGTGGATGCATCAGAATGGGGTCTGTGTGGGCAAGCCCCACCCGTCCCCCAGACTAAACCTTACCTTGCTCCTTCCCCATGGGCTGCTGGCCTCCTCTGATGATGGCTGCCTGGACTACGTCGGGCTGCAGCTCTTTGAAGGAGTGTGCAGTCTGCTTGATCGCCTGGGGGCCTGGCCACACCTGGCCAACGGCACGGCGGATCTCCGGGAGATGGCCCAGATCGGCCTGCGCCTCGTGCTCGGCTACATTCTGCTGGAGGACCCACAGGTGAGCCCGGGGCGGGCTGGGGTGCGGCAGTGGCAGGTGTGGGGAGCCTGGGGAGTGGCTGGGCGCCACCCACACCCCCTTCCACCCCCAGCTGCACGCCCAGGCCTACGTGAAGCTGCACTCACTGCTGCAGACCGCGGTGCCCATGCGGCGGGAGGAGGCTTGCTATGTGCTCTCCAAGCTGGAGGCGGCGCTGGCGCGGGCGCTGAACACTTCCCCATCAAAAATGACCACCGAGGACACGGAGCCCCCAGGTGCAGCAGCCGCAGCCACGGAACGCTGCTCGTGGCTGGTGCCCCTGGTGCGCACGCTGCTCGACCGTGCCTACGGGCCGCTGGGGCTCCAGTGGGGACTGCCTTCCCTGCCGCCCACCAACGGCAGCCCTACCTTCTTCGAGGACTTCCAGGCCTTTTGTGCTACACCTGAATGGCGCCACTTCATTGACAAGCAGGTACCCGGAGGTGGGGCGCGGGAGGAGAAATGGGGGGGCTGGGGGGGGCCCGCGAGGAGCGCTGATCGCCTCTCCCTGTCCAATCCTCCAGGTGCAGCCCACCATGTCGCAGTTCGAAATGGACACTTACGCGAAGAGCCACGACCTCATGTCGGGCTTCTGGAATGCCTGCTACGACACGCTCATGAGTAGCGGACAGCGGCGCCAGCGGGAACGGGCACACAGCCGGCGGGCCTTCCAGGTGTGCAGCCCGGGGCCAGGATGGGGAGCTGCTCCACTCCTGCGCCCAGAGGACGGCTGGTGGGACCGGAAGCCGGCGGCGGGACTGACCCATTCCTCCCCTCCCGCCCTCACCCTGCAGGACCTGGTGCTGGAACCTGCGCAGAGGCGGGGGCGCCTGGAAGGGCTGCGGTATGCGGCGGCACTGAAGCAGCAGGCGGCGCAGCACTCCACCGCCCTGCTGCACTGGGGGGCCCTGTGGCGGCAGCTTTCCAGCCCCTGTGGGGCCTGGGCCCTGAGGTGGGCGGGGCTCGGCCCTGAGGTGGGCGGGGCTCGGGCCGTGACCGGTGGGGGCGGGGCTTGGAAGGGCAGGCGGGCCCTGGGCCTCCTGACTGCGTTTGTGGTGAGGCCCGGGAGGAATGGGGACTTCCGCAGACTCCCGTGCCCGCCTGTGCCCACCATCCCGGACGTACCCGCAGGGACCCGCCTGTTCCGCGCTGGAAACTGTCCAGTGCCGAGACTTACTCGCGCATGCGCCTGAAGCTAGTGCCCAACCATCACTTCAACCCTCATCTGGAAGCGAGCGCCCTGCGCGACAACCTGGGTGAGAGAGGGTGTCTGGAGCGGGATCTGCCCAAGCTCCTAGGCCCTGCCCTGCCCAGCTCTGGCTGAGCACCCTTGGGCCCCTTGCAGGTGAGGCCCCCCTCACCCCGACGGAGGAGGCCTCACTGCCTCTAGCGGTGACCAAGGAGGCCAAAGTCAGTACCCTACCCGAGGAGCTGCAGGAAGACCAGCTGGGCGAAGACGAGCTGGCTGCGCTGGAGAAAGCGTGAGTGCGGCTGGGAGAGCACAGAGCAGAGTGGGGAGCGGGGGTCTACCCCGCTGTGTGCATGCCTCCCGTGGGACTGGCTCCTGAGCCACTTCCTCTTCCGTTTCAGGGGTGAGCACCCTGCAGGGACTGTCCAGAGTCAGGTGGGCGGTTGGGCAGAGGCGTCTAGCAGAATGGGCAGCGGCTCTTTCGTGATGAGGCACCCCAGGGCCGGGCTGAGAAACACAGACCAGACCAGCGGAGGGGCCCAAGGGAGCAGGCAGGCGTGGAATAGGGGAAGCCAGGGGATGGGAGTCAGAGTCCTGGCAAGACTTTCCGAGGCCCAGGTTTGGGGTGGGGACCGGGGCCAGTGGGCACTGGCCCCTGGGCTGTTCCTCCCTCTCCTCTGGAAAGCACGGGAGTCTGTTCCCCGTGACTTGATGGCACTTGGAGAGTGTGGTCCTTGGGCTTATCCGGAAGGGGGTCCTGGAGCTTGGAGCCTGAAATGGGTGCCGGCCCCCAGGATGCAGGCGGCGGAACTGGACGAGCAGCACGAGAAGCTGGTGCTTTCCGCTGAGTGCCAGCTGGTCACAGTGGTGGCCGTGATCCCAGGGCTGCTGGAGGTCACCACCCAGCACCTGTACTTCTACGACGGCAGCGCCGAGCGTGTGGAAACGGAGGAGGGTGCGTCCTCCCGGGGCTGCTTGGAAGGACGGCAGGGGGTAGCGGGGGTCTGTTGGGGCCGGGGTGAGTGACTGCTGCCCCCGATGTCCATCGGCACAGGCATCGGCCACGACTTCCGGCGCCCGCTCGCCCAGCTCCGTGAGGTCCACCTGCGGCGTTTCAACCTGCGCCGCTCAGCACTGGAGCTTTTCTTCATTGATCAGGCCAACTACTTCCTCAACTTCCCGTGCAAGGTGGGCGGGACCGTAGCCTCATCCCCTTGCCAGGCCCCCAGGCCCCAGCCCTGTCCCATCCCACCCCACACCCAGGTACGAAACCAGGCATACTCGTTGCTCCTGCGCCTCCGACCCCCGAGCCAGGGCTACCTAAGCAGCCGCTCCCCCCAGGAGATGCTGCGTGCCTCTGGCCTCACCCAGGTGAGAGGCCTCGAGTCGGGGGGTGGGGGGCTAGGCAAGGCCAGGTTCCTGCAGTTGGCAGGAGGGCTGGACAGCTCAGTGGACTCACTCCTGGCCTGTCCCTGCCCCCCAGAAATGGGTCCAGCGTGAGATCTCCAACTTCGAGTACTTGATGCAACTCAACACCATTGCGGGGCGGACCTACAACGACCTGTCTCAGTACCCTGTGGTGAGGGTCCACTCCTGCCCCTCTGCTCTGCCGGCCCTGGATCAGCCCAGTGTGGGCGCTGGTGGTGGGCCAGGCCCTGAGCCGGGCCTGGGTGGGTGTTGCCTGACACCTGGCCTCTGGTCCCTGCCCCTATCCCCGCTCCCCCAGCCCTACCCCCCCTTCCCCGGAAGGGAATCCTGTTCTGCCTGCTCCCTGTGGCCCCTCCAAGTGGAGCAGCGCCCCCTCCCCTGCCGCCCGTGGGCTCTGCTCCTCTTCCTGAGGGTGAGGGCTGGGCAGTCTGGCCAGAGAGGCCATCGGGACCCTCATGCTCCTCCTTCCCTGGGTGGGCGGCCAGTTCCCCTGGGTCCTGCAGGACTACGTGTCCCCAACTCTGGACCTCAGCAACCCGGCCATCTTCCGGGACCTGTCCAAGCCCATCGGTGTGGTGAACCCCAAGCATGCCCAGCTCGTGAGGGAGAAGTGAGCAAGCGGGCGAGGCTGGGCTAGGGGGTTAGGAGGGGCGAGGGCAGGGCTTCTGCTGATCCCCCTCTGACTGCGGCTGCAGGTACGAGAGCTTCGAGGACCCAGCGGGCACCATCGACAAGTTCCACTACGGCACCCACTACTCCAACGCTGCAGGCGTGATGCACTACCTCATCCGCGTGGAACCCTTCACCTCCCTGCACGTCCAGCTGC
>LNAC01000008.1:5614434-5734937 GCA_002007465.1 Ailurus styani | reverse complement strand
TAGGCAGGAGTGGGGGTGGGGGGGGCTCCAGCCCTGCAACTCGGGGTGGGCTGGGCAGACACAGGCCTGGCTTGGCTAGGCGCGCTGGTCACAGGCCCACCTGCCCTCCAGGATCCAGGAAGGGCCCCTTATGTGGTAAGTGACATAAATGTGCAAGCCTTACTCAGGGCGAGGGCCACGGCAGTCTCTGTCCCAAACCCACTTGCTGACTGGGCAGGGAAGTGAGTTTGGAGACCAGGCCGGATGTGGTGGTGGATGTTGGGGAGTTGGAGGGCCTGCCCCCAGGTTTCTTTTCCGTGCCTTTTCTGGGCAAGATCCATTCTCAGCCCAGATGGGGTTTCTCTTACCCAGGCCTTAGGAAGCGGGTTCCAGCAGGATCAGCCCTGTAGGTCCAGGTGGGTCCTGGGGACTAAGTAGTTCTGTCCTTTAGGTTTTTGGCCTCCAGGCCATCTGAATTCCCAGGTGAGAAAAGACCAGGGGGGCCTCTGGGCCACCAAGGAACCCTCCTGTCCAGTTTCTGGCAGGAGGTGAGGGCTGGACACTGACCCTGGAGACAGGAGTGGGGCCACAGTCACAGGAAGCCCTGCCTTCGAGACTTAGGGTGTTGGGTTTCTCTGGCTCATGCTGAGAAGTCTGGGGGCGCCCCCACCAGCAAATCTCCAGCCTGGCTCTGACTGAGGTAGGGACGGGAGTCTCTGTGGTCCTCCCGTGCCATCCTTGGACTCACACCAGGGGTCTGCTAAGGTTTCCAAGCTGCTGTCCTACATCCTGAGCTGCACCCTGGCTCCTCCAGCTTTGGCCTGTGGGGACTAGCTCTGTCAACCCCACCCCATCTGACACAGGAGGAAACTGTCCAGGTTGGTGAGTGGGGAGGTTGGGGCGAGGAGTGGGCAACCAGCCCTGGAGTAAATCAGGATGGAGTGAGCCAGGAGAAGGGGATAGACAACACCAAGGGACTCCCGACATCTGGCCTGAAGAATTTCCCCCATCTCGCTACACATAGCCAATTTTGGACTCAGAGAAGTCTCCCAGCTCCCTTGTCTGTTGGCATGACACTCCAACCCCTTCTCCAAGAGATGCAGTCCCTGGGAGCACTGCTGGCTGGCAGAGCCATGCTTCACAACTCCAGCCACAGGGAAGGCATGCTCCGCGTGGGTAAGTGCCTTCTGATCCAGATTTTGGGCCCTGGGTAGGTGGGTGGGTTCCACACAAGTCCAGTCACAAGCTCTGGAGTCCCTGTACCCTTGGTCCTGCCTGCATTGGGCCTCCAGGCAGAAGCGAGCAGCAGCATTCACTTGCCCTCTAGCTCAGCTTTATTTTGCAAAAATTCACAAGGTCTTGTGTGCAGAAGCCCCCGTGGGGACCAACGTGTATCAATTTGCTCTCACGGTCCAGACGTGGTGGGAGAGACAGGAGACAGGAGTGTGATGCCCCAATAGACAGAGGAGGTACAGCAGGAGCCACAGAAAAGGGGGAGACTGGGGGAGATCAAGGAAGCCTTCCCAGAGTGGGCGATACCTGCCAGTTGGAGAAGGTCGAACAGCAAGAGCAGATGTCTGGACACCTGGGAGGAGAACCCCCAGGAAGGGCCAGGTGTCTAAGAGTGGCAGAGAGGAGGCTATGGGAGACGAGGGTGGGATAATGAGCCAGTCTTGATGCCATGGTATGAATTTTTGATTCTGTAGAGTAGGGACTGGTTGATTCAAACCTTTTTGGGAGCAAAGTCAAAGTGACCGCTACTTAGGGACCCTGGCCTGGATTCCTTGCTCTTGATCCTGTTTGTCGTTTCCTCTACAGATAAGACCCGGAGGGTGCAGGACAGGGACAGGGAAGGGGAATGGGTAGGGGAAGCTCTGGCCCCCAATACCTCTTCCCCATCCCCCCCTGAGCCTCCAGGGGCCTCAGGAAGCATTATCCCCATTTACTGTGCCCTCCTGGCCACCGTGGTCCTTGGTTTGCTCGCCTACGTGGCCTTCAAATGGTAGGTACTCCGGGCACTGCCCTGTGGCACACCCCTCCCCATCCGGACTTCCAGCCAGCTCCCTCTCTGTCTCAGTGAAGGCTGGAACAGGTTGGTGGGTCCCCCCTGCTCCCCACAGCTGGCGCTCACATGAACAAAGACAGCAGCTGGCCAAAGCTCGGACCGCAGAGCTGGGGGCCCTCGACAGGGACCAGAGGCATGGGGACAGCATTGTCTTCCTGGACAATCCCCAGCTGCCCGGGAGCCAGGGTGAGCCTCCTTCCCCAATCTATAGACCTTCAGACCCGGCTCTGCCATACCACCCACCCCATCTGACCCTCTTGTACCCCTCACATCTCCCACCCCAGGGCCACATCCTGAACTTGGCTGCCGGCTCTACCTTCATCTCCCTCGGCAGCAGCAAGAGGAAGTGGAGCGACTCCTGGAAGCGTCGGGCGAAACCGACAAGGGCTGGCAGGGCCTGGCCGGCCGCCTGGGCTACCAAGCTGACGCTGTGGAGATCATGGCCCAGGGCCAGGGGCCAGCCCGCACCCTGCTGAGGGACTGGGCCGTCAAAGAGGGCAGCGGTGCCACCCTCAGGGTGCTGGAGGACGCCCTGGCCGCCATGGGCCGTGAAGATGTGGTCCGGCTTCTGGGTCCCCCGGCTGAGGGCTGCTCTGTGGTGTGAGCGACGCCACCACAGCCTGGCCTCTCAGGGAACCTGCTTTGGTGCTTCCCCACCTCCCCCGCCCATACGCTTTCCCTTCCATGAGCTTCCTGGCATCAGTGGCCTCAGCCTGCTCCGTTCGGAGGGAACACAGAAGATCCGGCCCCCACTCGCCTCCCCTTGCCCTGCCTTCCTTCAGGACAGGGGTCAGGACATGGGGGGCCTTAGCAGGGAGGAGTGGCCCTGCCCGCCTCCTCCCCACTCCACCTCCCCGTATTTAGTCTCAACTGGTTTTTCTACTTTTGTATCCCATATTAAAGGCAATTTTGGACTACTGGGCCGCCTCTGACTCCTTGGGCCTGTGGGACAGCTGGGTGGCTATGAGGCAGAGGCCCAGAAGAAGAAGAGGGCCCCTGGGATGTGGGGGGAGCACGAGTGGCAGCGCGTCCCCGTAGAAGACGGGCCTGCTCTGGAGGCCCAGGCCGGCGTTCGCGTCCTGCGCCTGCCGTTCCCTGGCTGCGCATGGGAGCGAGCTGCTTGAGCTTTCTGCACCTCAGCTTCCCTCGCTGGAGAACAACGGGGATGGCGCATTCGGGAGCCGCCTCCCCCCGCTTTACACTCTCAGATTGGCACCGAGGGGCCTTGGGATTGAGACCATTTTTGTGACTTCCGCTGTGACCAGTGTCAAGGGGAGACCGGAGGCAGACGCCCTGGGAAGCTAGCTACAAGCGCCTCGGGTCACCTCTAGATGAGAAAAAGGAAGAAAGACCCTCCTTACAAGACTCAGGCTCCAGGCTCAGGAGGGAGTTCCAAACATGCTTCCACAGCTGCTTCTGTGATTTCCGCACAAGCCAAGGGCACGCAGGTCATCCCACCCACCCGAGGGGCTGGCACCCCCCGCGGCTGCCCGCCGGGAAGGAGAGGCAGGCAGGCCGGTGACCACCTCCGGAAGGGGCTGCTGCAGCGGACGGGCAGGCCCCTGCCTAGGAAGGAACAGTGGCCACCATCCTGGCATCCACGAGGGTCAGAGCACCGAAGCAACACAGCCACCCCAACTCAGGAGTCGTGGGGTTCGGCGGGGGCCCAGGGAGCCCTGGGCCTGTCCTGCTGCCCCGTGACTGGGAGTGGCTGCTCTGCGAGCGCCAAACATCAGACTGCTGCTCCTCAGAAACCGTTTAGCAGGACTGCTTAGCCCTGGGAATCTCATCCTTACGGAAGGGCAGGTTTGTAGCTCGCTCCCTGTGAACATGACCCTTGGGCGATGACCCAGGAGACCCAGGAGAGAAAGCAGGAGAGGCTCGGCGTTCAGTCAGCTGAAATCAGACCGGCGCACTTGGGGGAACTCACACCTCGGAGTTGGCCCCAGGGCTCCTGAGGACCACTGGCCCTGTATGTGGAAGCCTGTGTGGAGTGGCACCCGGCAGCTTCCCCATCGTCACAACTGAGGGGGAGTGGAGTCTGAACGTGTCAAGGGATGTTGTGGAATGGGGAAAGTTTTCGGAAAAACTCAATAGGGAGCTAAGGTAACACGATCCCTCTTCAAAGGTGTCCCAGCTGCAACTCTACAGCTCCCCTGTCACCCCCCCTTTAATGGAAGGCCACCTAAATGTCCTTGGAGTAAACCTGGAGCCTCGGGTCAAACCATGAGTTTGACGTGGTTGCGAGCAGCAGCAGAGCGTAGGGCCGCACCCCTGCACCGCAAACCCACCCGAAAGAGAGCCACTCCCTTTTAATGTGCACATTAACGGAGATATTCTCTGAAATAACTCTCAAATGTGAAAAGGGTTGAATTAGAGTCCATCCACTTGATATAATGTGCTTTAAATAGTTTTGAAGGCTGCAGTAGCCTGGGAATACACTTTGGCTACATTATTAAATAGCACATCTAATGATTAGGACTTTAAAATAGGTGTTTTTCTCCTCTTTTAGCAATGAGGATATGAGTTCCTGAGCCTCTGTGAGCCTGGATCTCCTCATCCAAAGAGTGCCAACTCCCGTCCCCAGGGTTGTAAGGTTCAAGTGAGCACAACCCGAGCTCCAAGTGCAAAGCACAACACCCAGCAGGCAAGCCCTCGAAATGCCATCCACGCTGCCGGAGACTCAGCGGGCCACAGCCCCTTCCCCAAGGGCGTGGCCACAGGGAGCAAAACAGCCTCGGAGAGGAAGAGATGGGACCAATCTCTGTAAAGAGGGCTCCAGACCCGCCTACAGCCTGCGATCCTCCTCATGGCCCACACAACTGGTCCATCAAAGGGTCACCTCCTCCGGGTGTCCACTTTCTCACAGCCTGTGCACTGTACCCCTTTACAGGGGTCCTCTCTCTAGTGCCCAAGCCCAGTGTCAGGGTGCCTGGTGGGGGAGGTCGGGGAACCTACCCGTCAAAGGAACATTCCAGTGAGCTTGGGAAACTCAAGTTCTGGAGGGAAGAGGGTCAATGCCTCTCTCCTCAGGAGATATAAAGGGGAAGACTCATGCCTTTTTCCTGCCTGACCTATGAACCAACGTGAAGAAGCCAGAGCCAATGAGGGCCTCACGTCTGCTTCTTTTGCTCTAAACACAGGTAGTACAAGTTGACTCTACCCTGAACACAGGCATAAGATCCCAAGGCCACAAGTGTCAGTCACAGTGGGACCTGTCGGGAACTCCCAAGCCTGTGATGAACTCCAAGCTCAAGGATTAACTCTGGACTTCACACATCTACGGCCACCATCTCCTTCCTCTCTCCAGTGACACCACTACATACAAATATGCCTGACTAGCTTTTAGGGAACACACATGCCAAGTTCTTTAATTGATTTTATTTTTTACATAAAAAGTTCAGTAAAAATTGGATAAAGTAAAGTGATTTTAAGCAGTAAATCAATCTTATCAACATAGCACAAGGCTGACCGAAACCACAAGGCAGCCTGCTTTGGAATATTTACATGATAACAAATTAAACCTTGCAGGAGAACTTAAAACCGTCCTTAACAAAGTCTTGCTGTGATCTAGCATGTAGAGGCTAAAAGCAAAACGAAAAACAAACAAAACCAGGAAAAAACAAATTATTTTCAATATATTCACATATACATTAAAATATAATACAGATCGTCAGGGTGAGGGGTCGTGGGTGGGGATGCGCATGGGTCTGTGCGCTGACAGCACCGCCAAGGAGGAGACCCAGGTTTGGGAGTGGGGCTAGGCCTGGCCAGGATCTTAGTGGGGTCCTTCCCTAAGCCCTTGCCTCTGATGGGCCTCCAACCACACCCCAACAGCTCATGACCAGGGATCGCTTGTTGTAGATGGAGCTCATTTTCGTGGCTTTCAGCTGAAATCTGCAGGTCTGAATTCCCCAGGGCAACGTGTCACCAGTAGCACAGCCCTGACAGAACAGAAGGGGGGCGGGGGGGAGGGGTGGCGCAGCAGGCCCACCAGGTTACTTCTCCCGAGTCTGTCCCACCTGCTCACCTGTCCTCCCACCCTGGCCCCACAAGTCACTCTAATTCAGTGTCCTCTTTGGGTTTGTAAACAGCCCCAAACTTCTGCATGTACTTCTTAATGTACTCCTTGGTTTTGTGTTTCACATTCTCATTGCACTCCAGGTCCTCAGGGTTCTTACAGTACTTCAGCTCCTTATTCATCACGCCGTGAGTCAGCTGTCCAGGACACAGGAAGAGAGACCAGAGTGGAAAGGATCTCAGGGGGTAAGCCCAGCCTGGCACCTTGGGGCCCTTCTCACCAAGACTGGGGTTGAGTAAAGAGACAGGCTGGGGCCGGCTGGGGTCATCAGAAAGGGGAGGCTAAGCTCTGCGAGTTTGTGAGAGGACCACCAAGCCTACCCTCAAGTAGGGCACCTTCCGTTCCCTAACCTTCCCTCCCTCTCCCTGGGTCCCCGGCCCGAGCATCTGGCAAGGGAAACCCATTTTCTATGATGAAGGGGACACAATTTGCCTAGAATGTCATCAGAACAGAGGGGATACCTTGCGAGCTAGGTGTTTGAAGTCTTCAGTTGTGGTGATTCTTCCCACTTTGCAGTCAGGTTTCCGGTAAGGGTTCAGGCACTGGACGATGAACTGCGACATCTGCAGACAGGAGAAAGCACACGCTGCTCAAAGTCCTGAGAGGGCAAGGGGTTGCACTGAAGAAATAATGAGACAGCCAATCCTTCCCTTTCCGCCACTCAGGCTGGCTGGTTTGGGCAGAAGAATGCCATGAGGCCAGTGGGGTAGAAGAGAAGAGGATGCTAGGTCAGCCCCAAGCAGGAGGGAGATGCCTTGGATAGACGAGCAAGCCAGACTTAGAGCAGGAGGAGGAGACCCAGGCACGGGACTGCACTGCTGATCTCATGGCAGCCCCCGGTCTCAGCTAACAAATCTCATGTCTTTGGCATGAAGACAGACTACAGCCTTGGAGGCAGAGCAGAGAGCGTGCTGGTGACACTAGCAGGCTCAGCAACACCAGGAACACAGGCATTTTGTTGCAGAAGGTCACTTAGACTCGGTGTTACCCGTCACCTGACCCACACGGCAGGAACACGAAGCATGTGTAGGCCTGTAAGCCAGCCGGTGCGAGAAGCCCCGGGGCGGGAGCCTTTCCCGTACACAACATCCTTCTGTGTCCTCCCGAGCAGCCTCTGCAGTGTCTGTCCTACCAGCAGCTCTCAAAAGAGACCCCGGCACAGGACCTCTCAAAAGTACCTGTGGGGCTAAGATCCCAGGGTACAAAGAAGCAAAGAGGGCGGTGATCGCCACTTTGAACAGCACCTTGAACAGGGTCTACCCATCCCTGAAACTCCAGGAGGCTTCCGACGTTCAAATGACAAGGCTGTTATCACAAGGCAGGCACTGAACAAACAGCTGCCAGTTGGTTGAGCCAAAACACCAATAATTTCACACAGGGAGAACGAAAAACTAAATTTTAGCTCTGGAAAGAGCTTTGACTCAGTTTTTCCATGGTCTTCTGGCCTCCATACTCTCTCACTTCAATCCGCTTCCCCAAATACAGTCAGGGACTTCCTTCTTTCTGGCTTCCAGCCCTGTACTGGAGCCCCATAACTGCCTGACACACAGGCCCTGGGTGAAGAAGCACTACTGTCTGGCCTCGTCTTCCAACACCACTCACATGCCCTGTGCTATGGCTTGTGGACTACTCACAGCTCCCTTGAAGGGATGATGATTTCTTTTGCTACTGTACATTCTACTGCCTAAAGTTACATCCCTCCTGATCTATCTGGTCCCTTCCTATGCCTGACTCACCCTTTCCTGACACCCCATACAGTGGCCTCCAGCCCCAAGATGCCGTGCTCTGCACACAGCTGCCATTCCTTATTCACAGGTCTATTTCCTCCAACAGTCGGTGAATCAAGACTGGAGTTTAGAATCTAGATGCCCTGAGACAGACAAGGCTGTTGTCCGGACAGCTGGAGACACACACTTCCAGTAGCATGAAGAGGAGCCACTTTCTCCCAATCCCCTGGGGATGAGGCAGCCACCAAATGAAACGTTGCAGAAACAGAACTAGACTTTGAGCCAGAGGGCTGGAGTTCAGGTGTTCTGTCTAGAACTTACCTTCTCTGAACTTTACAAGGTCCTCCACCTGCATAAGAAGAATGACAGCTCCTTGCCTGGTCTTGCCTACCTCAAGAGCAGTCACAGGGATGAAACGATAAGGATATGAAAGCGCTGACCACCCATCTGCAAAGGACCGTTCCAGTGGGCCAGCCTCACGTGGCAACTACACAGTCACACCACGCAAGCAAGGGAAGACCCAAAGGCAGGGCAGCCTAACACTCAGGAAAAGAAAGGAAAGGGCTCAGGCGTAAGTCTATGGAGCTTAGGGCCCACACCCACCAAACCTTACCTCTTTTCTGAATACTTCTTTGCTTTTCTTAGCCAGCTCACTGGAGGTGTCTGCTTCTGCTGTCTTAGGCTTTTTTGAGGTCTAGAAATGCAAAAGAAAACACAACAGTGCTGGCATGAGAGGTCAGGTCAGTGATGTCCTGCTGTTGCAGAACCCTCCTTTCTTTCCCCCAGTTGGGACACCTGACTCATAGTATTAAGGTCCATTTAGAATCCTAAGTGGGCATGGCTTGGAGTCAGCTTGGCTGCTGTTACCACCAGTCTTACCTCATGTTTCAATCCTGTCATCTGGCTGTGGCCTCCTTCCTATAAACCACGTTCTCTGCCCTACGTTAAAGTTACATCCTCGATGTTCCTAACATTTCCAGTTGTTTCAGAGTCACCCTCTCTGCAGAGGAATGTGGTGTGTGATGGACCACTCGGGTCCCTGTTCTGAGCTTCAGTCCCACCCTGTCAAATGAGGCCTGGCCTCGGGGAGTGCCACTTCTCCTGGCTCTGACATTCTAGGACTCCACGACAAAGGCAAAATGCTCTGTTCTGAAGACCTTTCACCACAGAACTAGACGGTCAGACCACACCATGGTCCTCATCCAGTCCTCTCCACTCCCCGTGGGTACTCATCATCTTTCCTCCAAAGGCAGAACTGGCTGGACTGTACGAAACAGTCTCAGCCTGCAGCAGAGGCTCCCTGGAGGCTGGTATCTCCAGCTCAAGAATATAAAAACTAAAGACATGTCATGGCTCCAGGGGGCGGGGGGAAGGCGGGGCAGAAGGAGACGAGGGTCATCCAAGTCAGTGAACAGATTAATAGATGCTAAGACTCAGAAAATACTCTGTCCCAAGCTGGTAAGACGATGACAAACCTAAAAACACTCCTTTCCCGCTGTGCTGGAGGGGAGGCTGCCAAGTTCCCCCACCCAGGCACTGCCAAGAGGTAAGGGGCTGGCAGCCCTGGCATTCAGAGCACCTGCCATGCAAGGCCATCTCCCCACACCTTTGCCCACCACCAACCAGCAAGCCCCTCACTAGTAAATGTACTTTTCCATAGAAAAGACTGACGAGCATTCCCTTCTGAAAGATTTCAGATGGACGCAGCAACCGCAGTTGTCATCACAGGCACTTCATGGGTCTGCTAGCCGCTTAGAGCAGAGAGCTCTTCGACTCCCCTCCCATCCCCCAGTGCCGATTCTTCCATTTCCATAAACAGTCTGAAGGCACTAGTGATGAAAGAGCTGTTCGACTCCCTTTGCTCTGGGCTGGCTCCAGAGAAAGGTGGCACTCCCTTGGCTTTGGGCTGCTACAAATCTGCTTTCTCTGATTTGTTATAAAAGCCTTACATGTTTTCCATTTTTCTACTTTCTGCGGCTGTGGGAGCAGGAGGGGGAGGGCACAGTAAAAAGAACATACAGATTGGACCTGTTTTCAGGAAACAAGACCGAAAAGCACACTGTAACTCTATTTTCTAATGTTTTGCTTTGGGATTTTGTGGTTATTTTTTCCAGTAGGAGAATGTGCGGCTGTGCTTCACAATAAGACCTCAGGTAGCAAGGGATCAAGAATGGCCTGAATAAGCCAAGGAAACTTCAACACACCCTCAGCTGTTCTCTTCCAGATCTCAGAAATGAGGAGTGCGAGCAAGGCCTACAGAAAGCCCCTGGGGGTGGGACAGCCCTCTCAAGGCTCCCGGCCCTACAGGAGAGGTCAGGCTCTCAGTAAGGGCGCTGTGTAAAGAGGAGTGTTTGGCTTCCCTCTGAATGGGGTATGTGTTCAGAAAGCTAGGTAAATCTAGTGCACATTTAATAGCTTTCTAATTTAATCTCTGACTTGGTGAGGGTGGTGGGGCTTTAAAAACACAGTTACAGAGCACAGTCCACTGAGTACTGTCTAGCTTTTGTGGTCCTTTTGAGAGCGGAGCAACTGGGACTGAGAAAGGAAATGTTCAAATGAAGGATGCCTAGACTTACATCATGGAAATCATAAACCAAATGAAGTACTCTAGGGAGTACTTGAAATTCATGTACCCCTCTTGGTCTGTAGTCTGCAAATGGCATGAGAAATTATTTCAGAAACTGGTTAACACTTACTCAGGCCCAATGCCAACCAATACCTGAAGTCAGAGGCAGAGCAAAGGACAGCACCTGATAGACACTGACATGAAAGACCTCCCTGAATCCAGAAAAGTCCCACTTAAAATGTTAGTATCTCTGCAATATGTAAACTTGTAAAAAACAGTGTTATTAACCTTCTCAAATGCCTACTGCCAATTAAAAATCCTTTATCACCAGAAAAGATCGAATTAGCCCAGACCAATGGTCCCAAAAATATATCAAGCTATATCATAGGGTAGAGAACATCTATCTGTCATGCAAGTGGTCTCTCTGAGATTCCAGGATCCCATCAGAGAGGGGGAAAGCACTCAGATAGGTTTAAAAAAAAAAAAAATGGCAATCTTTTCCCAGGGCCTCAGCAATAATCAGGTTGTCCTTTCCATCCACTGGCTTATATGGGGCATCATAAGCCAATGGAGGATTTTGGCGGGAAACTATGGGAACAGTGGCCAGATGAGAGTACGCAATGAAATGTGGGCAGAGGGCCTGGCAGAGAGCCAGACCTACTGCCTTTAGCAGCTCACCCTGCTGTCAGCCTTAATCAGGGGGCATATCTGGACTCCAGGGAATGTGGCTGGAATATGACCAGATATGAATTTAACAGGGAGGGCCTGAGTACCTTCACATTACCCAAGGTGAGGTTTCAAGTCTTTTTGGCTTAGAAAGGGAATGACTTTAAGCTTAGTGGATGGCCCTGGTAACCACATGCTGTTCAGCACAACAAATGCAAACTCCATCCTCTGTTATATGAGTAAAAATGACCATGTCACAAAGCCCAAGTGCCTTGGAACTCAGGAGTGCAGGCTGGCACAAAGGAGTCCTGACAAAGAGAGTAGGATACACGGACCTAATGCTTCTCTCTTCCAGAATTAAAGAAAATGTCCTTTGGACAGTGAAATGGAAAACATTATTCAAGGAGGAACTCCATCTTTCAGGGCAGCGTGAATCAAGAAGCAAGTGTTGAGCTTATCAGAAACACTACACATGAGTCAACCTAAATTCTGTAATGTGCGAGTCTGTGTACATCAATTAAATGCTGAAGTAAGAAGGAGCCTTGAAAATAATAAAAGCAGGGCACCTGGGTGGCTCAGTGGGTTAAAGCCTCTGCCTTCGGCTCAGGTCATGATCTCAGGGTCCTGGGATCGAGGCCCGCATCAGGCTCCCTGCTGAGCAGGGGGCCTGCTTCCTTCTCTCTCTCTGCCTGCCTCTCTGCCTACTTGTGATCTCTCTGTCAAATAAATAAATAAAATCTTTAAAAAATAATAATAATAAAAGCTCAGTATATTCTGCGTTGGAGTTGCGACCACCTTTGGTAGTAGAAAGAACAAAAATACTTATTTCAATGTTTAGTTCTAAATAAGGCACCACACTTCATTCTGCCAAGAACAACAACAACAAAAAAAGGTGGGGACTAGAGAAGGAAGGACTAGACAGGAACAGAAAGATCTCTCAGGTGGTTTCTAGAAATAGTGTTTCAAAAGCCTGACTAGATTACACACAGGCCCCATCTATTTCCCTCAGAGAAAAGTGGAGCTGATAAACCTGGAATAAATGTCCTAAAGACATCACTAAGAACCAGAAGGCCTCCTACTCTTTCCATCTGGCCTTGAGTGTAGTACAGTCTTGGGAGTTTCTCTCCGGTCCCCCAGCTATCAACCAGGCTGTGCTTACTGGGCAACTTAACCATCTGCTCTGCAGAGATCTGGGCTCTGGTTTTTGACAATCCTCTCTCGAATGTGATTTCCTGGATCCTTCCCCATTGCTGGGAAGTGATTTCATATGGAATCCATTTGCAAATTACCCCAATGCCAAAGATGGGAAAATTAGTTGAAAAGACTCTTGGCCTCTGATCCCATCCTCTTCCAACTCCCTCAACCCAACAACACTCCACATAGTTACACTTAGGAAATCTATACACTTGTGTCTGAATGTTAATTAAAAGCCAGACAGCAGCAGTAAAAGCTGCTGTCTCTCAATCATGCAAGCAGTCAGGAATGATTCGAATCTGGGGTCCCTCAAAGGGAAGGCTTGACTTTACACTCACCACGTGATGGATGATGGAAGAGAGCACAAGATGACCAAGAGGAGGGAACAACACTGGAGGAAAACAGAGAAGGCAGGCTCTCACAGATGCTTAGTCTCAGCATCAAAAGCTTTCAAAACCACCCATCCAGCACCTCACAGCATTCCTCAAAGAATTCTCTGCCCATTACACACCTTCCCCATATGGGTACCATATCCCCCTAATGTTTCAAAAAAACACCAGTTTACCAATGACTCAAACCTAGACACAACTGTCTACCAGCCATTTCTTATCCTGGCTCCTATAAGAAGCTCAAATTTCACACTGAACTTATTTCCAAACCTTCTCCTGATCTTTCCTTCATCCCCTAGACTGAATAATGGGATTTTATCTCCCCAACCCATTCTTAGGCCACCCTTGCCTCTTCCATACCCTTGTTTGCGAAGTCTTCACCACAATGCCTCTCAAACACCTTTGCGTGAATCCCCAACATCTCCACTCTTAGTACCTCACTTTGCTTAAACTATTATAATGCTCTCCAATCTGATCTCCCTGCTACCAATTTCACCTTTTCAAATGAGCCTGTTTTTTCAAGGGAAACACATCTGACGGATTCCCCTGCTTTAAAAGCATTCACTGACTCCCAAGTACCTATCATACAGAAATCACATTAGTAGGACACCAAGATCTTAGACAATTTAAATCTGACCTACGTTTCCATATTTTTGTCTTACTCACTACCCCATATGCACGAAATTCTCAATGTATGAAATTATATTTCCTATATACACTCTGTCTTATCCTAACTGTATGCCTTTGTAAGAACTGCTTTATCCTCTTAGAATGCTCTTTCCTGCCCACCTTGGCTATAGGTAAAATCATGCTTTCTGTGACGTACCACTGATGCATCTTCTCAGACCATTACTAATCACTGTGCTCCCATAGGATTTGGTACATCTTTTTTTTTCTTTTTAAATATTTTATTTATTTTAGAGAGTGAACGAGAGAGAGAACACAAGCAGGAGGAGGAGCAGCAGATGGAGAAGCAAGTGCAGGGCTCGATCCCAGGATGCCAGGACCATGACCCAAGCTGAAGGCAGATGCTTAACGACTGAGTCACTCAAGGGGACCCACAATCAGATTCTAAAAAACCAATTATAAGGAGAAAATTAAGATTTTTCTCCACACAGAAAGGAGGAAAGACATTATATTTGGGGAAACAAAGACAAGTATAGTCTTCTTATTAGAAACAACTGTAATTAAGGAAAAAATGGAATAACATCTTTTAAAGTGCTGAAAGGGGAAAATAAAGTATCAACTTAGAATTCTCTATCCAGTGAAAATATCCTTCAAAAGTAAAGGTACTCTGGCAGTTTCTTACAAAACTGAACATAACTCTTATCATATGATCCATACCTGTGATTCTGGGTATTTACCCAAATGAATGGAAAATTTATGCCCATAAAAAACTTGCACAACCAAGATGTCCTTCAGTAGCTAGAGGACAAATATATAAATTGTGGTAGATCCAGACAGTGGAATATTATTCAGTGCTAAAAAAAAATGAGCTAGCAAGTCATGACAAGACTTAAATGTATAATGAAGGAACCTTAACTGTATAATGCTAAGTGAATGAAATCAATTTGAAAAGGCAACATACTACGAGTCCAGCTATATGACACTCTGTAAAAAGCAAAACCAGAGAGACAGTAAAAAGATCAGTGGTTCTCAGGGATGGAGATGAGGGAGGTGGAAAAGGAGGGAAGGAGGCACAGAAGATATTTAGGGCAGTGAAAATACTCCGTTTCATACTAGTAAGAGTGGATACAGGCCATTACATATTCATCAAACCCACAGAGTGTTCAACATCAAGAATCCTAACGCAAACTACAGACTATGGGTGATAGTGATATGTCAACGTAGGTTCGCTGTAACAAATGGACCACTCTGGCAGGTTGTTGATAGTGGGGAGAAGCCGTGCATGTGTAGTGACAGGGGGTAATTATATAGAAACTCTCTGTACTTTCCACTCAATTTTGACGTGAACCTAAAACTGCTCTAAAAAAATAGTCTATTAAAAAAAAAAAAGAGGAAGACAAGGACCTTTTTCAGACAAAAACTGAGAGAATTTATCACCATTAGACCTGAATTACTGGAAATATTAAAGGAAATTCTTCAGTCTAAAGGAAAAGGATTCCAGAAAAAGCTCAAATCTACATGAAAGAATAGAGAGTACAAGAAACGGCAAATTGTGGGTAAATAAAAGACTTTGCTCCCAAGTTTAAAAAAATTTCTTGAACATATAACAAACTGTTTTAAACAAAAAATAATGAATTCTGGGGTTCATAGCATATGAAATAAAAAAATGTATGGCAACAACAGAACAATGGACAGGAGGGGGCAAAATGTAAGTAGGTTCTTAGAATTATCTATAAAATGGTATTTGATATAATAGGAGACTCTAGTAAGATAAATATTCATATTGTAAGCTATAGAGCAGTGGTTTTCAAACTTTTAGGTCTTAGGATTCCTTTCTGCTCTTCAAACATTGAGGACCCCAGAGAGCTTTTGTTCATATCTATCCAAATTTACCGTATTAGAAATTAAATTCAGAGACACTTGGGTGGCTCAGTCAGTTAAGCGTCTGCCATCGGCTCAGGTCATGTTCCCAGGGTCCTGGGATCGAGCCCCACATTGGGCTCTCTGCTCAGCGGGAAGCCTGCTTCTCTTTCTGCCCCTCCCCTCAGCTTGTGTGCACACGCTCTCTCTCTCAAAGAAAATCTTAAAAAGAAAAAAATTAAGTTCAAACAGGAAAAAACATTCATTTACTTTAAAACAGCATTAACAAACCCATCATATGTGAACATAATTTTGTGAAAAGATAACTTTCTTCTCCAAAACTAAAGAAACTGGTTAGAATGGCACAGGTTTTTTTTATATTTTGGAAATCTCTTTAATGTCAGGCTTAACAGAAGACAGCTGGATTCTCATTTCCTTCTGTATCCAAGCATGTCATGCACCCTTTGGAAAATTTCACGGTATACTTGTGAATGGATGAGAGTTCCAAAGGCATATATTTTAGTATGACTGTGAAAATAGTTTTGACTTCATGGATCCCTTGAAAGGGTCTTAAAATCCCTAAGGTCCCCGCATTACACTCTAATAATCATTCCCTAGAGCAACTACTAAAAAGTAAAAGAGGAATGGCTGATAAGTCGATAGAAAAGCCAGTGAAATATTTTAGGGAAAAATATAAATTTAATCCAAAAGAAAGCACAATAACTCCCCCACAGAAGACAGATGAAAAATTAGAAAATAGTAAGGGGGCAGATCTTAAACTCAACCTTATTTACACATTTACTAAATGTCCATAGACTAAACACACCAATCAAAAGGCAGAGACTGTCAGAGTCATAGGTAATGAAAAGGTATGTTATAAAACCATTCATAAAAGTCTGAATTGCTCTGCTTTGGTGCTTGCAAACCCTTCTATCTGTACCACCATTCCGAATTTTAGGGCTGTGACAAAAGCCTTGAGACATAAACACTGTAGACATCAAGGAGCCACTCAGCTACTCTCTTGACAGATTCATTCAATCAATTTTTATTTTAAGTACCTCTATGTCATAGATAAGCTGAATAAACCTCCTTTTGTTCTTGATAAGAACCTAAAGCCAAAATCTGTACAAAACCTTCTTAAATCTTTAACCTGTGAAAATTTCATACATAGTTTATTTCTTCTCTGTGAGGAGATTTTGAAAAATCTCTGAAGAACAGCTCTCCTACACGGCCCAAAGTGCCTGCCCTTCACCAAGTAATGTAAATGTTCCTGAAGCCAGGCAGTTCACTCCATCACTGCCCACTCAAACATTTCCCATATGGAGGGAGCAGCCTTCTGCTTCAGGTGCTGCTGGTCAGCCTTCTCCCAGCTTCCACAGTCCAGAGCACCTGAGTGGATTTTACAATTATTCTCTTCTACCCTCTAGGTAACGGACCAAAACAACACCAAAAAAATTATTCATACTCAAAGATCATTAAACTCTTATTTCGTAAGGGCTGAGGGTGACTCAGCTCCTGGCTATCCAGAAACTAATCTTAGTGATTCTATATGTGAATCACTAACTGAAAATCAAGGACAGTTAACACAGGAATCTCAGTGATCACCCCATGACCAGGTGAGCTATTTGAGTGGTGGGGGCTCAGGTCACACCACTGTCATCCCTCACCCTCAACCACATCACACAGTGCTTTACAGAGGACTCCCAACAATTACTGAGCTGTTATCCTTAAAAGAATTTCCAGATTTGACACTTGCTGTGTTTACACATAGAAGCAGAATCAAAGATTGCAATAATCTTTGACTCCCAAGTTAAACAGACCCATACGTCTATTTATATTTATGCTGGCTTGAGCTGCATTTTTATTTACAACTGAAAGAGCATTTGCAGATACAAAGGTATAATATTAAAGATGCTGCAAACAACAAAATATTTTATATGCAAGAATAGGGAGAAAAAGTTTAGACAAAAACAAAAGGCCTTAGAAAGGCAGTTCGTTTTCCTTTCTTCTGAATTACATGGCTAGAATGTTTTGAGTTGGTTACCAAAGGTGTCATTTACATAAAATCTAACATTAGGTGTAAAATCTCAAATAGATTTTTATCTTCTGCTTAGATAGAAATAGTACACCTATTTCACGAACAGTCAAATGCACTTAAGGAACTGAAGACATAAAAATCCTGTTTTGGTCTGACTCTGATTCCATGTGGGAGAGAAGACACCTCTAACCTATCACTATTTGTTCACAGAACTATATTTGGCAGCCTAATTACTTTGTGCACCCTCATTATGATTTGAATTCCAAGAGAGTTATGTATGTACGTGTGCTAAGGCAAAGAAGAAGAATGGAAAAGTTTCTCTCCTATTTTCTCTGAAAGCAGGTATGTTTGAATCTCCATTAGAAGTCTCAGTCTGGGGACGCCTGGGTGGCTGAGTCAGCTAAGTGTCTGCCTTTGGGATCAGGTCATGATCCCAGGGTCCTGGGTTTGATTTTCGCACTGGGCTCTCTGCTCTGTGGGGAGTCTGCTTTGCCCTCTGCCTGCCGCTGCCCCTGCTTGTGCATTCTCTGACAAATAAAATCTTAAAAAAAAAAAAGTCTCCCTCAAAACCCCTCTCAGGCAATTAAGAGGTAGAAGGAATGTTTTCTAATTTCCCACTCCCTCTCATCCTTACACATGCACCATCCCCTTATCCTGACACACAGGAGGCACAGCAATATATGAGAGTTATTTTTGAGTTAAGCGCTGGACTTATATTTGCTTTTGCAGACCCCTGAATGGACTCCTTGTTGTCTGTTGCTTAACATCCTGAAATAATTTAATGATACAACTGAAAGAAATGTCAGGTGGCTAGCTTTAAGAAATGCTAGAGAAAGGCTGCACTAACTATGTGAACTGGAGAAAATTCTAGTACTTTTTTTTTTTAAAGATTTTATTTATTTATTTGACAGAGGGAGAGAGATCACAAGTAGGCAGAGAGGCAGAGAGAGAGAGAGAGAGAGGAGGAAGCAGGCTCCCGCCGGGCAGGAAGCCCGACACGGGGCTCGATCCCAGGACCCTGAGATCATGACCTGAGCCGAAGGCAGAGGCTTCAACCCACTGAGCCACCCAGGCACCTTGGAGAAATTTCTAGTACTCTAACAAGTATACATTACAGTCCTTCAGTCAAACACCTCTCTGCTATAAATGCAAATGGACTGATTTCTTGACTTTCCTGGTCTGTCCTTCTGTAACAAATGATCGTAGCACACCTTGAGGGATAAACTTCATGCTCACATATTGAACAGAAAGTTAACAAAAAATAATAATAAACAGAGAATAACAGTACATAGTTAAAATAGATTATTCTTTTTTTTTTTTTTTAAATAGATTATTCTTTCAGAAGCCCATTACCAGGCTTCAAAAAAAGTACTAAAAATACAGAGTTCTTTGCAGTCTCTTACATTAGACCACTAATTAAAATTTAAGCTAATGAGCAGTGTGGTACCATTATTTGAAAACAAAGTGTTCCCTCTCATCATTGATATTTTATTTATTTGTTTATTTGTTTTATTCACTTAAAAGGGGGGAGGGGCAAGGGAAGAGGGAGAAAGAATCTTAAGCAGGCTCCATCCCCAGTCCTCACAAGCCTGAGATCATGACCTAGCTGAAATCAAGAGCCAGATGCTCAACCAACTGACCCACCCAGGCACCCCTTATCACTGACATTTTAGAAGATCACCAAGGAACACTCTTCCATTATTAGATAGGGGAAATTCCACCATTTTGGTCATTCCCAAGTGGAATTTCATCTTGGGGGTCATCTCATTATCTCACTACAGAATTAAAACAAAAATTTTAATTTTTAATTGGTGGTTTAAACTCCTAAGTAGAGACGCTATAGGAAAGACTTCTCTGTAGCCATAGAAAGCTATTTTTTTCCTTCTGAAGTTCCTTAATCATAGTTAAGTTACATCCACCATACTCTGACCAATTTCCTGGCTGAGGTCTGGCCCTTCAACTTTCACACAGGCTTTCACAACATAAGCATGCAGTAATGCAGTAAGAGCTTCATATTTAAAATTCAAGAAAGGGATACATGCATCCCTACACAGTCTACCTGTGGACTATTCTCTCCCAACTTTCAAATCTGATCAACCAAACTAACGTTTCTTACTCTGCCATCTATTAACAATAACAACAGTATTAATTCTAATCCTAACTTTGAACTGATGCTCCAGTATGTTTATAGATTAGAACTGTCGTCCATGAAAACCTAATTATACACCCACATATTTTTCCACAGTTGTCACTGTGAATAGCATGTGAATTTAGAGCACTGCAGCTTTTTGGGAATTCAGTGTATTGCATCTAGTGTAACTAATCTAGGGCAGGAGTTAGGAACCCAAAAGCCTTGACTAGAACAGGTTACTTACTCTATCTGTATGTTATTAGATACAAGCTGATAAATATACTTTGAGTAATATGTATATAGTGAGCTTTTGCGTTATACATCTCCTACAGTCAATCAAACAGTATTCTACAGACCAAAAGACTGAATCATGATTAACAGTCAAGGTGCAAAAGGTAATGTCTCTTGACATTGCTTCATAAACTTGGTCTCAGAGCTCAGCTATATTTCTGCACCAGAGATCTCTTCTCAAACCTGTTCATTTTTCAAAAGATATAACTAACATGGCTACAGAAGTCTGGAAAGAGGGAGCTACTGTGGTATTTTTGTCTGTAAGCTTCTGGATACTTTAAATGGCAGCTGCCCAACAATCCTGGGCATATTCCTAAATGATTCAAGAAAATGTGACCAGAGCTACAGTGATGTGGTTAAGTGACTCCAATGATTCATCTGAAATTTAGTAAGCTCCACATGGATTTAACTTAAGTGCATACTTTTTTTGGCAAATGCCAAATATATGAAGAAAGAAAAACATTTCTCCCAAAGTGAATAAAATGTGAAAGAAGGTATATTGTTTCCACTTTATTCTCTCTCTCTAGCTCCTTTCTTTCTGTCCTCTTCCTGCTCCCTACCTCTCCAATGACTTAACTAGTTAAGGGACTCTTCTTATTTGAAAAAAGAAAAAAAAAAGTACTATTCAGATCTTAGGACACAGAATATGGTCTCTGATTTCATTCAGAACACCTCAGCCTCAGAGACAGTGAGTCCTGGTACAAATAGGGATAAAAATCATTATAATTCAGTCACTGAGTATTTACTTTACTTGATCTCTAATCCTATTTACTGTCTTGTCAGAGGGAGAGATGAGGAATAAGCTTTTTGTCTTCTTTGTTCTAAAATAGTATCTCCATAGTAAGATATTTCTGCTCCAATTCTTCAAAAAAAAAAAAAAAGTGTGTGTGTGGGATGTGGCATACTCCTTTGGTGAGGTTTTATGTAAACAGTTAACCTTTTTTCAGACACATCAATTCTAAAATGGCAGGACATTGAACCACACCATCTATATAAGATTTCAGTTAATGAGCTAAAACATTTAAAAAGAAACATAGAGCATCAAAAAGAACGCAACAGATCTACAAGAGCTAAGATAGATAGATAGGTATTTTTAAGATATTATTTTTAAGTAATCTCTACACCCAACGTGGCGCTTGAATTCACAACCCCAAGATCAAGAGTCACATGCTCCACTGACTGAGCCAGTCAAGTGCCCAAAGAACTAAGATATATTAAAGGAGGTTATGATGGAGTGTAAATACCATGATTCTATTTGTGTGTTTAAAATGGAAGGAAGGAAGAGAGGGAGGAAGGAAAGGTCTAGAAGAACATATGCCAAAGAAAGGTTTCACAACCTTGGCACTATTGATATTTTGGGCCAGTTCTTTGTTGTGGGGGACTGTCCTGAGCACTGTTATTTCATGACTTCCCTGGCCTCTACCCACCAGAAGCCAGTAGCATGCCCTCAGGTGTAACAACCAAAAATGTCTCTAAATATTATCAAATGTCCTCTGGGGAGCAAAACTGCTCTCAGTCGAGAATTCCTGCACTAGTTAACAGTATTTATCTCCACAGAGGGAAGTAATACAATAGGACAGCAAGTGAAAAGAAAGTGAGGGCTTTTATTTTTTGCTCTACATACCATACTTCTGAACTGTTTGGATGTCTTAGTCCTCTCCAGCATTTATTACATGTATTATATAAGGAAACAATAAGGAAAACAGAATCACAAAACCACACAGCTACTGGCCCTGCAAAATGACAGGACACAGACTCCCAAATGATCAGAAAACATGTGTAAGCCACACTCACCTTCATGGGGTTTTCATCATATGTTGGGGTTCCCAGGTCCATCTCAGCTTCATGCTCAAGGCTGGCATCATCTCCCGGGCTTTCCCAAGTAGGAGGATCCCACTGAGTCTGCCTAGAAGAAGGTAAGAACAGCCATGCTGTCGTGGCCAGAAAGCAGAGAACTCTGGCACAGGCATCTCTGCTCACATACACATAAAATACAACATATATAATGAGGCACAGAATAAGTCAGCTTCATAAAATAGAGACATTCTTTTGTTATCTTTCCAGCAGCACGACTCTATCCCAGAGACATACATCATTTAGCCCACTGTATTTCTCTAGCCAGTGAGGTGGCAATGTTTACTGGGTGTCAAAGAGAGCAGTAAAACCAAACATCCTATTTCTCATCTGGTTCTAATGTTCTGGAAAGAGGATTCAGCAAAACCTAAAAAGTACATGGAGTCAGTGCTTGCCTCTGTCTCCCCTCTACAGGTGAAGAGATCAATAGTGACTATACCTAGCATGTGCTTGGAGCAAAATAAAACAAATCACAGCACACTCCTCACAATCCTTGGCCATGTGAGAAAATTCTTCCTTGCTTTAGTAGTCTGGTCTGCGGTTGTGCCCCTTTGTTTTAATGACTGATAGCATGGAAAAGACTTCAGGTTAAAAACTTGTGCCCTTGGCTCAAAATATTCTCAACTGAAGGCAAGAGGAAGGGTTCTACACTGTTAACTCACTGCATGTTTATTAGTTGCTTTGAAAATATGCAAGCATAGATTTTTTTTTTAAGCTAGATCTGTGAGATAACAACTGGAAGACAATTCATGTTCAGGAGTCTGAAATCAGCTGTCAAAGGGAATGCTATAGGGAAAATCACTTAAAAATGTCCAAAGCCTCAGAGAACTAGCAGCCTATCTGGCAGGATAGTCCTGCCACTACAGTCTTCTTCTGTTCTCCTGCCACCCCATCTGTAGTCAGCAACATCACAGGCACTTGATAAAGCATAAAGGAAAACATCTGACTGTATGAAATTTTTAAACTCATAAGACATCTGCAATACTCTTGATAAAAAGATCCAACAATAATGACAGAGAATGGGGAGATGCCCCCAAACAACCAATTCACAAAAGATACAAGGGGCCAATAATTTACTAAAGATGATCCATTTCAACAAAATAACTAGAAATGAAAATAAGATTTCTCACATATTAAATTTACAAGAGTAGAAGAAACTACATCAAGAAAAAGGCCTACTGTATACTTTTTGTGGGAGTCTACATTGGTACAATTTTTTTTAATGGTAAGCTGACAATAATTATCAATTTAAAATGTCGATCTCTTTTTTTTTTTTAAGCTACCAATGATGGCCATGCTTTTTTTTTTTTTTAAAAGATTTTATTTATTTGAGAGAGAGAGAGTGAGAGAGAGCATTAGAGGGGAGGAGGTCAGAGGGAGAAGCAGACTCCCCATGGAGCTGGGAGCCCAATGTGGGACTCGATCCCGAGACTCTGGGATCATGACCTGAGCCAAGGGCAGTCGCTTAACGACTGAGCTACCCAGGCGTCCAAATGTCGATCTCTTTTAACCAACAACTCCACCTTTAGAAATTGACCCAAAGAAGGTAGTAGGAGTAGTGTTTGTAAGGATGTCGGGGTTGGAGTTATATATAAAACAGTGAAAATCCAACAATGAGGGTGGGTTAAATAAAATTTTGTACAGCCACACAAGAGAGCAGTAGTTGGCAAACTCTTTTTCCATAAATGATCAGAGAGTAAATATCTTTGACTTTGTGGACCATATGGTCTCCGTCACAACTACTTTACTCTGCCATTATGGTGTGAAAGCAGCCATAAATAACTCCTAAATAAATGGGGGTGGCTGTATTCTCCCAAAAACTTCATTTGCAAATACAAGTGGCCTATGGGCAGTTTGCCAACCCCTGAAACAAAGTATAAGTGTGCACTGAAAATAATGTAGTTCTATATATCTGTAACTGATAAAGTTCTCTACAGATTGGTAAGAAGATTATAAAACATGTACCCCAACAACTCACATAAGATTATATACCAATGAGTACACACACACACACACACACACACACACACACACACACACACACACAGAAAGCACATATATTCACATGAAGCTATCTAAAAGATTTCTGTATTTTTTTAAACTTCTAGGTAAAAGATAAATTGGGCTTTTTACATATAACAGGAATCATCAAACTATGGCTATGGCTCATGGACCAAATTTGGCCTCCTGCCTATTTTGTAAATCAAGTTTTATTGGACACAGACATGACCATTCATTTATATATGGTCTATGGGCTGTTTGCAGAACAATGGCAGTTGAGTAGTTGTGACAGACTGGCTGGCTGGCAAAGCCTAAAATATTCATTATATCTGGCCTTTTACAGAAAAGGTTTGCTCATAAACCCTGATACCTACACAATGTTAGATGAAATCATTATGTATTTAAACTCTAGTTTTCTCCAAGAGTCTTGCAGATTAAAAATATACCAAAATATATCTATCTAAAAAGGACTAAAGTCTATGGTATGACATAACATTTAAGATATGATTCTGGAAATCTAGCAGCCGTCAAGTGCAATGAACAACAGACAATAACATCAAGCCAATATCCATAAATCTCCCCTTATGACAGCAGCTTCTTGGACCAACTGAAAGCTGATCTGGGATGCCCACACAGCTCTTCTTACCTTGTGATCACATGGTAGTAATAAATCTTCCCTTCTGGATCTCGGGCTGTCTTCCAGTTGGGAGGTAAGACAATGGTTTTTGGTTTGGGAGGAGAGGGGGGTGGCAGATCCAGAAGATTATTTGTCACTACCATTTCAGGCTAAAAAGAAACACACAAATTCTTGATCAGTGACCTCTCTTCTAATCTAGCCAAAGAACAAAGTAACCTACTTAAGTAATATGTAAAAACATACATCCACCACCTCTTCTTTTAAAAAAAATGATAAAACTAAGGTCCAATCTGGGACATGATCAGAGATGGCGTATATGAATAACTTTAGGGATCTATCAGAAAATTGACAGTTGGCTCCAAGTTCACCATCCAACAGATCACATTTAAAAATATTCAGCAACTCATTATCTAGAGCAATATCTTTCAACCTTAATAAAACCAATACTAAATGACATTTACTAACTTCAGGATACTAATGAGCTGACTTAGCTTTATATAGAGCTCACTCTCTTTTTTTTAAGACAAAAATCTGAAAAGCAAGTATGACAGAATGTTAACATTTATCCATTATCTATTTTTCTGTATGTTTGAAACTTCGTATTTATATTTAAAAAGTTTAATGTCACATTTTGAAAAACATAAAAACTTCACAATCACTGTTAGGGACTGAATTGTTTCCCCCAAATTCAAATGGTGGAGCCCTAATTCCCAATGTGACTATTTGGAGAAAGTGCCTTAAGAGGGAATTAAAAGTTAAGTGAGATCAAAAGGGTAGTGCCCTAATCCAACAGGATGGTGTGCCCATAAGAGGAAGGGACATCAGGGAATGTGGGCAGAGAAAAGGCCATATGAGGATACAGTGAGAAGACAACTATTTGTAAGCCAAGGAGAGGCCTTAGGAACACGAAGCCTGCTGACATCTGATCTTACAGACTTCCAACCTCTAGAATGGTAAGAAAATAAATTTCTGTTGTTTAAGTCACTTGGTTTATGGCATTTGGTTATAGTAGTTCTGGAAGACTCGTAATAAATTGCTGTAAGGATATATGCCCTTAACTGTTCATTTTATGTAAGCCAGTTAACATAGAATCATTTTTCCAGCTTTACCTTTGTTTGGGCAAAGAGGAACATGAGATCCCAGGCCCAGACAAAATGTGACCACTTTTTTCTTTTTTTAAAAAACGTGACCACTTTTAAGGAAGCGCAGGTCTTCAAGCATCACTGCTTTGTGTATATTACTAATCCCTACTTCATGTAGCTGCTGTTTTTGGTGTCCTACTTTAGTTCCGCTTCATTCCTGTAGTCCTCTCGCCTATAAAGTGACCTCTTTTCCCTAAGCTTCTGTGTCACTTAAGAATACTTCAAATCCAGGGGCGGCTGGGTGGCTCAGTTATTAAGTGTCTGTCTTCAGCTCAGGTCATGATCCCAAGGCCCTGGAATTGAGCCCCGTGTCGGGCTCTCTACTCAGCAGGGAGCCTACTTCTCCTCCCACTCCCCCTGCTTGTGTTCCCTCTCTCGCTGTCTCTCTCTCTGTCAAATAAATAAAATCTTTGGTTAAAAAAAAATAATACTTCAAATCATTCAGAAATCACCAAATTACTAATCCTTCCCACACTTGGGAATGATTCTTTCTCTCCTCAAACTACCTACACCTTTTGTGCACTAATCTCTACTTGTAGGATTATTCATTGTGATCCTCAGCTCTCTTAGTGAAAGGTGAGCTTCTAAGGATAGGAATGGAAGCTTAGGTATGTATTCAGAGTTCCTAAAAGGGCCCAACTCACAGCAAGTCCTCAAATATCTGCTGGAAGTACAAACGGTCTTAGCCCCCAACTGTCTCACGTGCTGTCTTTATACTCTATCCTCGCTCACAGTCCTACCTGCTGAAAGCCACCATCACTCACTGGATCACTGCAGGAGCCTTCTCTGGAACTGTCAGAATTCCAAAGTGCTAATGGGTAAGTTATTCTGTTTGGCTGCTCGGCTGCTTCCAATGCCAGCCTCCTATTTCCCACTTCATCAGGATTTCCCCGTTCCCTCCTCCACATGTGGCAGAATACCATATTGTACAACATGTACAGTGAAGTATATACTCTTTTCTATACCCCCAGTCCTTGGTGTCTAGTGTAATATCACATTCTAGTGCTCCATAAAATAAAAACAGCTACTTGAGAAAATTGTTACCTTAGAAATTCCTAACAAAGTACGAGTCAGTCATACCAGGAGCAAAATATGTTTCTATCAACAATGCTGTAGATACCACAGAATTTTTTAAAAATGGTTGAGTAATGATTCCTCCAGGACATAAAGCACTTGAGTGAAACTGGGGACTACAAAAGTCAAAAACAAAAAACAGAGTGGAAAACAAAACAAAACAAAAAAGTAAACCTTCTAAAGATGAGGTACACAGCTAATGAGCATTTTATCAACTGAAATATTTCTTACTGGCTGTAAGGGCTGAGGTTGCCCTGGCGCGACTATTGTCGTCACGGCCGTGGCTGGCTGGACCACCACTCCTTGTGGGTGAGCTGTAAAAATCTGCTGTCCCTGGATATACTGAAGACTTGGCTGGGCATAACTCTAGAAGATAAAATGAAGAAATTCACAATTTAGACCTCTCTAGCTCAAATACAGCAGTAATTAACTTCGAAGTTGGCATCATCTTATTGGAATCCATTAATTTTTTAAAACCTTTAGTAAAGAATATTTGGATACAAATGTGTAAAAGTCTTTTGTTGCAAACACAGAAGTTTCTTTGCTTTTAATAATTCCCTAGTCATTTACTTACCTTGGTTTTATTGTTAAAAAAAAAAAAAAGAAAACTGGGGGGGTGGCACTATGGGGGGTGATCCTAAGAGCTGTCCAAGGCCGCAGTACCAACTGGAGAGTGGCACTTAGGATATCCAAGAGATCTCTCCCCAGGACTCTTCGCAGAGAACCTTTATACCACCAACTCCTAAAAACTACCAGGTATTCTGACGAGAAAATGTCAGAGAGTGAGGCAGCAGAGGAAGTAATAAGACAGTAATCAAATCTTAAACTAGTTTTTTAGCTTTCTGTAGTCTTTGCTAATACAACTCCTTCCAAAGAAGATAGCAGAATTTGTTTCATCCAAAATTCTTAAAACGCACAGATTCATTCCGTGCTTTATGAAGCTTAGAAAGCCCTTTCACATACATTGTCTCATTTAGTCCCAACCACCATCAGAGGTGTCTCCTACACTGCAGCTACCTAAGAAAGTGCCATGGCTGTAACTTACACCTAGTCTGGAATTAGTTCTCATCAACAGAAAAACTGCTTAAAGAAGTGACAACATGCCCCAAAAAACAACTGCTGTCTTAAGAAGGTGATGACTATCAAGAAAATGAATCGGTATTCTGTACTTAAGGACAGATTTTGATCCTACAGACTGAGATTCTACCACGTACAATGATTTCAGAGGCATATATTGATAAGTACCCAAAACATAAAATATAACCATTCCAAGCGATACCAGTAAAGAACCGAGGAGTCTGAATAGGCCAATGGAACTAACAAGATATCTGGATGAGTAAGTACTGAGAGGGCACCGAGAAAAGAGAGAAGAGTACGAAACAGTTGACCCTTGAACAACATGGATTTAAACTGCATAGGACCACTTATAAGATGGATTTTCCACAGTATAGTATTGTAAATGTATTTTCCTTATGATCTTCTCAATGTTCTTCTTCTGTAGCTTACTTTAAGAATACAGAACATAATACATATAACATACAAAATATATATTAATTGACCGTTTACCATTAAGGCTTTTGGTCAACAGTACTTAAGTTTTGGGGGAGTTAAAAGTCATATGCAGATTTTTGACTGGGGAGGGGGGGTTGGTGCCCCTAACCCCTGCCTTGTTCAAAGGTCAACAGTACTTGATTCAATATTCTGGAACAGCTTAAACTACACAGACCATAAACCAGACTCAATGTTAACTGTCAAGGCAGAATTATTAGCAGAATAATATCACAAAACAGAAATGCTTTCATCTCTAAGTATTTGGATACAAGATGGGAAATCTGTGCAACATCAAAGATTTTGTAGAAACAAATATTATCTCCCAACCTAATTCTGGTCCCAAAGCCTGAAATCTGGCTAAACCAAAAAGACTTCTTAATGCTGATGCATACCCAGACAATACTGAATCAGAGTTTAGTACAAAGGGATATTAACAAAAAAGATGGTCAAATACTACTTAAGAAATTTAAAAGTATAATCTAAAAAGTGAAGTATAAATAATTCTTTAAGTTTGATTTCAACTTTGCTAAAAATAAGCCATAAAACAAAACATATCTAGCTGGGTTCTAGTCTGTGATCACCAATTTACCTTGAAAGTGAACTTCGAAGGGCCCCGATGGCCAGCAGGAAGCATCTTGAAGAGTGGATACAAGAGGCAAGTTACTGTGCATGTAGGGGGCTAATATATATGTGTTGGTAAATCTGATTCTGAATAAAAACAGTTTCTGGGGGTGCGCCTGGGTGTCTCAGTGGGTTAAGGGTCTGACTCTTGGTTTTGACTCAGGTCATGATCTCATGGGTGATGAGACCAAGCCCCGCACTGGGCTCTGTGCTCAGTGGGGAGTCTGCTCAGGATTCTCTCCCTTTGCCCCTCTCTCCATTCATGCACACACACGTGCACATGCTCTCTCTTTTTCAAATAAATAAATTAAAAAAAAAAGTTTCTGGGAGGCTGAAGAAGGCAGTAAACTGATAAACACATTATTTCCAAAGTAATCAGGAGGTTAAGCACCCAAATCTACAACAGAAAAATGCTAATATTTTGAAGGCTAAAAATTCCTTTGACCTTCAGTGAAACTTTGCTCCTGGAAAATTTGTCTGACAAGATCAGAGTTAGTAAGGCTCATCAATGGAGACACTTTAAAGAACCTAATTAATGTGAAGTAAACCTATGGTTTCTTTAGCATGAAGACTCTCACTCCAAATGCTGGCTGTGGGGTAACTTCTGAACTGAAATGGCTTTATCTAGCTTGATCATTCTCTATATTTACCAGATGAGGCTCCAGACAAACTTCACCTGTTTCTAAAAAGCAAACATACATTTAAAGGATAATAATTTATCATCAGGAAAAAATGTAACACATACTGAAATAACTTCCAAAGGAAATGCCAAAAATATCTGAATAGTATCAGCCTTGCTAGACTTAAAAAAAAAAGTCATCCAAGATAGCAATAATCATTTAGAGGTACAGTGTTTAAAATCCAGACTGTCAAAAAGAAAGAGGAAAATGAACATTCTTCAGGGTTCTGTAGAAGCTATCCAAACCAGCTGACAAACACATGCCAATGCCAAAACTAACAATAGCAATAAAAAGAGAAAACAGGTCTGCAGTCCCACTGAGGTTCACATGAAAGATGTACACACTTGTGAGACACAAACAGCATATGTCTATCAAGTTTCCGTATCAGCTGGGAGGAAGTCTGTAGGAGACTGGCTCTCCCCTTCGAGAGACATGAAATTACACAAAACCTAATTTCTCAAACATAAATCCAGTCTATAAGTATCTTTAAAATGGGACTTCCCATGGAATTTACAAGAGAAATCTAAAAAAGTCTAAAATGTTATAGAAGGGAAAACATAATTCTGCCCCTACATCTAGAGAGGGAAAAAAAAATCACTATTACTTTATATTACTTTTAATCACTATTACTTTACTTTATATGTTACTTTAGATCTGAGTCACTTCACTTTACAATGTGAAAAATTATAGTCCTTAGCACTGCATTTTTTGAGATGTGATTTAGTATGACTTTGTAAGAATAGGTCACTTAGTAATGTCACAAAACCACTATAAATCATGTGGTCTCTGTGGAAGATGGGCTTTTATGTTTAATAAGCAATTATGGCAAAAAATGAAAGTCACCTTCTGATCACACAATCTGCTCCAAATGTCAAAGATACTGCATATGTACACACACAAATTTGTATTATATAACCTACTACCTTCACTGTCAAAGTTAGTGTATCTCGCAAGCTCTCAGTAGCCCATGTTGGTACAGTCGATACTACGCTTGAACACAAACCTCAAGGCCTCCTCCTGAAGGTCAGATCTTTAGACCAGACACCAGAAGATGACCCTGACTAGGAGCATTTCACATCCTACTAACGTCAGTACTCTCCCAGTATCATTAAGGTAACTGAATAATAACTATAATTAAACCTTCAAGGTACATGGTGCTTTAAATCTATAATTATTAGTATCCATTATCTCATGCAAACCTCAACCACTCTGAGGCATTCAACTCATTTCATAAATAAGAAAACTAAAACTGAAGAGTATAAACTAAGAGCCTGTCTCCAAGACATACATGAAATGATAAGACATGGACTCAAAACACATACACACTAACAACATGTTCTATGATTCTCATCACCCAAAGCCCAGCATCATCTCTGACAACTAATCTCACAGAGAAGGAAAGGACAGTCTGGACCATCCAATTCCATTTACTTACCACTCTAGCACATATAAAATAGAGTAGGAAGCTAACAAAGGACTCCTTGGTAGGAACAGAATGAAAAACTGCAAGCAAGCAAAATTGTGACGCTTAAGTCTTAAGGCTGTACCTAAACCTTTTGCTCACTGGAATCGAAAAAAATAGACTCCATTTTATAAGAATGACCAAATGACCAGTGACCTCTCTCCTGGGGAGTCTTTAATAAGTATCCTCTACTTTATGCTCTAAAACCTAGGTTAAGGACATACTTCAGGAATAGAAATGGGACAGCAGTAGACCATATTTCCTATATCTGATACACATTCTCAGGGAAAAACTCAAAATGAATGGCTTGGTCCAAGAAAGAATATGGTAAGGACAGCAGGAGAAGTCAGAATCTAAGAAATTTGTTTAAGACACTTAAAACATTTTGTAGGAGACAAAATTAAACATACAAAAAGAAAGACAATACTTAAAAAATTGATACCTAATGGCCAATAACAACCATTTTCTTTTTTCTTTATTTTATTTATTTTTTTTTAAAGATTTTATTTATTCATTTGACACAGAGAGAGAGATTACAAGTAGGCAGAGAGGCAGGCAGAGAGAGAGGAGAGAGGAGGAAGCAGGCTTCCTGCTGAGCAGAGAGCCCGATGTGGGCCTCGATCCCAGGACCCTGGGATCATGACCTGAGCCGAAGGCAGAGGCTTTAACCCATTGAGCCACCCAGGCACCCTCTTTTTTTTAAGATTTTTATTTGTAAGGGGCGCCTGGGTGGCTCAGTCGATTAAGTGTCTACCCTCCACCTCAGGTCAGGATCCCAGCCAGGGTCCTGGGATCAAGCCCTGCGTGGAGCTCCCTGCTCAGCGAGGAGTTTGCTTCTCCCTCTCCCTAACCCCTCATCCCCCACCCCATGCTCTCTCTCTCACTCTCTCTCAAATAAATAAATAGAATCTTTAAAAAATAAAAAAAAATTTAAAAAAGGTTTTTATTTTTAAGTAACCTCTAAATCCAACATGGGGCTTGAACTCACAACCCAGAGATCAAGAGTCGCATGCTCTACCAACTGAGCCAGCCAGGCACCCCAACATTCATCTTCTTACTAGCCTTATTTAGCACTATAATATTCATTTTAAGTCAAACATGAAAGAAAAAAGAAATCTAAGAATGTTCAGTGCTGTGCTATTTATAATTACAAAAAGAACTTTTAAATGACTACCCCCAGAAAAATGGATAAGCAATGATTTGATAAGCAAATGGGATATTATACAGCCATTAAAATGCATATGTGTATGTATATTCACATACACATATAGAGAATACAGAGTAATTTGGGAAAATGGTTAAGAATCATGTTAAGTAGAAACAATGGGATAGTTTCAAGTCTTCAAAATTACAAATACATAAAATACATAAGCATGTGGATAAAGAGATCATAGAAAATGAATGTAGTTAACAAGGTTAAAATTTTAGGAATTAAAATTGGATACTTTGTCATGGCTTTACAAACTAAATTCTGATGAGCTTCATCACAAAAATAGTAACAGAAAGCACAGTACTGGTCAGTAGCAAGTAATGTCTGCATGAAGTAGCCCTGCGAATCTCCCTCACCCACAATGACCCACCTTTAAGGAGTGATGTGAGAGATGTAAGAATGTGGTGAGGATGATGCTTTATACATTCTTTTTTGTTTTTTTAGGCTTAAAATGTACTGCTGTATTCTACAGAAAAGAAACTTGAATAAAAAGCACAAAAATACACTTTGAAATATAAAATCAGTACACTCAGCTTTTAAATTTAACATTACTATTTCCTACCACAGTGATACCTTCAGGCTCAGTGCATCAGAGACACTCTGGCAAACTTTGTGATGATAAACATGTATGGGATAAAAAAATAATATACACACCGGGTCTAAGAAGAAAAGGGCAAGCCATCTCCTGACACAATTAAAATGACAAAGGGTCCTCCCATTGTAGGGATATAAAAGAATAAACTGTATATTATTCACTGGCCATAACCAAAAAGGAGAGGAGTATCCAAAAGCCTCTCTCTGATCACTTGCTTTGGGAGAAATCATCTGGAACACTGTAAGAACCCCTACTGGAATGTCCATATGAAGATAGAAAACAGAGTTATCAACCATGTGAGTGAGCCTGAAAGTGAATCTTCCATCCTCTGAGTAACCTTCAGATGACTACAGCCCTGGTTAACAGTCAGACTGTTATTTCATAAAAGACTCTGAGCCCAAACCATCCAACCAGACAAGCTACTTCTGCTTTTCTTTTTTTTTTTTAAAGATTTTATTTATTTATTTCACAGACGGAGAGAGATCACAAGGAGGCAGAGAGGCAGGCAGAGAGAGAGAGAGGGGGAAGCAGGCTCCCCGCTGAGCAGGGAGCCCGATGCGGGCCTCGATCCCAGGACCCTGAGATCATGACCTGAGCCGAAGGCAGAGGCTTTAACCCACTGAGCCACCCAGGCGCCCTACTTCTGAATTCTTGACCCACAACAACTGTGAGCTAATTACTAGTTATCGTAAGCTGCTAAGTTCTGGTGTAATTTGTTACACAACAGTAGATAGCTAATATATACGCAATTGATTGATATGTAAAAGTAATCAATGGCAGGGCTTTCCCTTCACATCAGATTTAACATCCCATAAACAGACCAAGACAGACAAGAGAGGTTCCAAAATTAGTTACCTGTACAATTGGTGGAGTTGTCTGTGAATAGGGTGATGTCACACCATAGACAGCTGGACAAGTCTGTCCTTGATAATATATGGTTGCTTGAGACTGTGCAGGAGAATACTGCTGCTGGACACTGACTGACTGTTGGTTTGAATCCCAAACACCATAATTCTGTCCTTGCACTGGGCCTGGGGCTGGCACAGGCAAGACTGTGACGCTGGAGTCTTGGTGTACCACACCGTCACTTTGGGCCACATACTGTGAACTGGAAACTTCCACAGGGGCTGCCACATGGGACACCACTGGCACAGGTGGAGGGGCAGCAAGGGGTTCTGTAGAATGTCCCACCAAGGGCTGAGAATGATCGTAAGGAGCAGGAGAACACACGGGGTCCATGCTGGGTGTGGGAAGGAGCACCTTTCCAGCATTAGGGTTGCTGGGATCCACATAGGCCTGCATGGGATAACCTGGGGGGTAGCCGGCGAAGGGGTGATGAGGGGCATTGTAACCAAGAGAGTCATAGGGCAGTGGAGACGTCATTCCCAGGGTCTGCATCTGCTGCTGTTGTTTCTGAGCCTCCCGCTGAGCTACCTCTTGCTCAAACAACTTCCGACGCTCCTCTGTAGAAAGTTTATTGCGGTCTTTAATTCGTACTTTCTTTTTAGAAGTTGGTGTATCATATCTAGAAAGAAAATAGTAAGAGCATCACAAACCTTTTTCCCTAAATCAAGGACATAATCAAAGCCTTAATAATATTGGTATGTCACTCAATACTAAACTTAGCATTGATCACACCAAAGCCAATATGGCATTGGTTAAAAATCAGTCAAAATTACTTAAGGAATCCTGCAGATAGAAGAGAATCTCAAGAAAACATTTAGACAAAAAGAATAACTCTGTCTTTATTCTCAGATTCTAGAACTTCAAATTAAAGATATATATATAATATTCTAAACACATTCTTCTTTACACTTGCATAGTCCTCTATACAGTTCTAGGTGTACAAATTCTGAAATTAAAATGAAAAACATTAATAAAGGCTACAGAATTTGATATCTGTCTGACTACATGTATTTATGACAAATTCAACAGAGGGCAGTTAAGTGAAGGATGAGAATGCACACATAAAAGTATGGGGAGTAATATTCATCTCCTCTTCTCTGGGTAATACCAAATATAATATTTTACTGCTAAGCCTAATGCCCTGTGATGGTTTTGACAAGGCCTCCTGGAAACCATCAGCTCTAACATTCACAAGAAGAGAACTGATAGCTTTTCCTTTTCTTTTCTTTTCTTTTTTAAGATTTTTAAAAATTTATTTATTTGAAAGAGAAACAGAGACAGTGAGAGAGGAACACAAGCAGGGGGAGTGGGAGAGGGAGAAGCAGGCTTCCTCCTGAGCAGGCAGCCCAATGTGGGGCTCAATCACAGAACCCCAGAATCACGACCCAAGCCAAAGGCAGACACTTACTGACTGAGCCACCCAGGAGCCCCAAGAACTGAGAGCTTAAAACAAGAGTTTGTTGTGAAGTTCTATGGAGTGAATCAAACTTCTGAGGAAGCGCTCTTTGCAAAAATTTAAAAACAACTAATTTCCAGGGGTTTCATTGCAAAGAAACACCTAAGAACAGCTTCATGAACAAGGGCATAACATCTATCCAAACAACAAAAAACATAAGGTCTAAAAAACTCTAAGCTGAAAATTTCCTTTAAAGTGTTAATGGGATGGTAGTATCCTTAGCTGCCTGGCAGAAACAAATGCAAATAGTCTACCGAAGAAAGCACCTTAAATTTAGGCTTCAGTGAATTCCCAAAGAACAAATTCTAAAGAACATGACGAGTTCATTAAAAAATAAAATTATAAAATTATACATATAACTATATAAACAAATGAGAAACCCACAAAAACTACTGGTACTGGAATTATCCAATACAGACTATAAGAGACATTTAATGTGCTTAATGAAAGAGGCTATTAAAAATATTATTAAGGAATGGGCCCATAAAAAACTATCAGATAGATTTGAAAAACAACCCCATGAAACATCTAGAAAGGAAAAAGAGTGGAAATTAAAACTCAATTATCATATAAAATTGAGCAAGCACACACCTGACAATTCAACAATTCTACTCATATACCCAAGAGACCCTGTTGCATATGTACATCAAAATTAGATAACAGCACTATACATAACAGAAAAAGCTTTACAACAAAATGTTACAAACAACAATGAAAATGAATAAACTGACAAATACAATTTTGGATAAATCTTAGCAATACAATATCAAGTGAAGACAAAGTACCCTCAAATTAAATGTAGAAAAGCAGCCTTTTTGTAAAGTTAAAAACTAACATATTTTTTAAAAATACATATTAGAAGACATAAAATGGTATTTTAAAAAAGGAAAGCCAGGGTATAATGAACACAGGATACAAGAAGGCGACATCTCAGGCAGTAAAGGCATGGGATAGTATAGAAAGAAATGGCTTAGCTAGATTTTTTTTTTAAAGATTTTATTTATTTATTTGACACAGAGAGAGAGAGAGAGAGAGATCACAAGTAGGCAGAGAGGCAGGCAGAGAGACAAGGAGAGGAGGAAGCAGGCTCCCTGCTGAGCAGAGAGCCCGATGCGGGCCTCGATCCCAGGACGCTGAGATCATGACCTGAGCCGAAAGCAGAGGCTTTAACCCACTGAGCCACCCAGGCGCCCTTAGCTAGATTTTTATGATGGTTAAGCTCCCAGCACAAAAGCATTATATATAATATATGGAGAAGTTGACACATAGAAATGGTGTCATGAACCAAGAAATAATCCAATGTTCAGTTGAATGTCCCTAAGATGCATGGTATGGTTAAGCAAGAGATCAGATGTGAAGAGAACTAGTAACATAGAAAATGATCTTCCAATTCAAAAAGCTCAATGAATTTCAACCAGAGAAAAGAAAAAGAAATTCTCATATAAATAGGGTAGTGATACTGCAGAACACCAAATACAAAGAGAGCATCTTAAAAGCAGACCAAGAGAAAAGCCAAATTACTTAAAGAACAATTAGACCAAGTTTCACATGAGAAATAAGGGAGGCCAGAAGACTAAAGAGTAACAGCTTCAAAGTGTTGAGAAAAACTTTTAACTCAGCAAAACTTCCTTTTAAAAAATGAGAGTCCATGTCCACATAAAGACTCATACATGTACAGGTCTTACACTTGTAATATTCACAACGGCCACCTGGAAACAATTCAAATGCCTATCCACTAATGAATTTATAAAACTCTGGTATACCTACCCAATGCACTACCACTTATTAATAAAAAGGAACTACTGGGACACATAAAAACGTGAATGGATCTCAAATCCAATCTGCTAAGTGAAAGACACATTAAATACTATCTAGAGTATGAAGCTACATATATATGACGTTCTGGAAAAGACAAAACCAGAGGGTCAGAAAGCAGAGTAGTGGCTAGCTGCCAGAAACTACAGGTAGAAGAAGGGGACCGCCTACAAAGAGTTCAAAAGAATTTTCTGAGATGACAGAAATGTCTGTATGATGACTGGGGGTGGTTACTTAACCACATGTATTTGACAAAACACACTGAATTATATACTTACAACTGAATACTTCTGTAAGTAATTTATATCTACTGATTAAGTAAAGCTGATTTTTACAACTGAGGCTGAGCAATGCAAACAAGATGTTTTAGACAAAAACTGAAAAACAAGATGAACAAAAAGTCACTAAATAAAATCTTTTAAAAGAAGGTCTGAGGAGAAAGAATGGAGAACAAAGAAACTGACAAATGTAAACTAATAAGTCCGTTTGTGTACACATAAAAAGTTGACAATAATGGACAGGAAGAAGAAGCAACAAGAAATTATAATGCTGGATAATAGCAGCGTATAAACTGAATGATCAGAGTATCCTAAAGTACTAATGTTGTTCAGGATATTGATTAGCTTTAGATTTTATTTAAGTGAAACAGCTGGTTAAAGAAATGCCACCAAGAATTAAAAAAAACAAATCAATCATCCATAAAGCCATTTATCTATCAGACACAGAAAAGTTGAAAGTAAAAGGAAGGAAAAAATACATACCAGTTAAATCCTACCAACAGGAAGATAGCACACTTCTATTATCAAATAAAATAGACTCTAAAGCAAGTCTCAATAAAATTCTAAGAACTGGTATAATACAATCCAATTAATAGCAATTAAATTTGAAATTTAACAAAAATAAATTTAAACACACTGCAAACCATAGTAGTACTTAGAACTAGGTTGATAAAACTGCACTATCAAAAGAGTAGTTCAAATAGAACTTACAGAGAAATTTAAATCCTTCAACACTTTACTTTGAAGAGAAAAATGCTGAAAATTAATGAGCTAAAAATCCCAATTATTCCAATTAAAAATTTAAAAAATATATAATAAGCCCCAAAAAAGTGGAAGAAAATAAAACATGACTAGAAATCAATTACCACCCCCCCTAAAAAGAAAAACACTGTTATTTTGTGATTTGTATCGGAGGTACTGCTAGCAAAATAGCAAGAGCAAGGCAAAAGGACTAGAAAGGAAAAACAAAAATTTACATGATGGAGATTGTTGACAAAGACCAAAAAAAAAGGGGAAAACCCCTTATACTTTTGAAATATCAGTGAGAGTTCTATGTGGTCACCAAACACGAGATCAGTATACAAAAGTTAACTGCATATCTACGCACCAGCAACAAAGCTGAAGATGTAAATAAAAATTAAGGTTCTCAGAAATGACTATACCAAGATACCTAAGTCTTTCTAGAGGAAACTATAAACATTAAGGAGATTAACGAAAACTTCATATTTAAAATATTAAGGAAGACCCAACTGGACAGAGCATATCTGAACACTCAGTTTGAATATAGGAACAGGAATACTGAAAACTGTAAAGATGTCAAGTCTCCTCAGAATCACCTTGGAGGGGCAGGTGGAGAGAGTAGAGAAAACCTAACAACCAGATCCTAAGGAGAACAAGTTTCAGAAAACAGATGACATCCCAGAAGATCAAGCAGGTGTTTGTCCTATTTGCTATCAAGACTTAATATAAGGTACAGTCACATTATGAGCCCCTAAACAGATCCTCCTACATATAAAAGCTTATTAGAGAGAGACAGTGTTGCAGATCCAGGAGAAAGGATGGGCTTAATTTTAAGCAAATGGTGCAGAGACAAATGGGTGTTCACTTAGAAAAAAAATGAAACTATATCCCTACCTCACAAAATATACAAAAATTAATTCCCAATAAATTAACCACAAGAAAAGAGTATCATCACCTCAAGGATAGGGAAGAACTTCTAAAACACAACGCTAACCATGAAGGAAACATACACGTGATATAGTCAATTACACCAAAATTAATAAATTCTATATATCAAAAGGCAGAAGAGAGTCAAAATACAAGCCATGAACTGGGAAAAAATACTTGCAAAAATTATTACCAAAGCAGAATTAGATTTAGAATATAAAGAACCCCTAAAAAATAAATCCTAAACTCAAAAAGATAAATACTAAACAAATAGCACCTATAAAAAGACACTTCACAGAAAAGGAAACAGGAATGGCCAATAAACATATGACAAGATGTTCAATCTATTTAGCAATTAGGGTAGGGTAAGGCAAATTAAAATCATGATGACTTTACTATTACAAACCCTGACAATCCCAAGTTAAAAATTCTGGCAACTGCATTATATGAATGCAATATTTCATGTTTTCAAAAAATAAATTTTATTTTATTTTTAAAAGTTTTTTATTTATTTGAAAGCGAGAGTTGGGGGGAGCACATAAGCAATGGCGAGGGGCAGAGGGAGGGGGAGAAGCACACTCCCTGCTGAGTAGGGTTAGGGTTAGGGACTGGACCCCAGGATCCTGGAACCATGACCTGAGCTGAAACCAGATGCTTAACCAACTGAGCCACCCAGGCACCCCAAAAAGTAAAGTTAATTTAAAAAAAAACTTCTCTGGAATAAGTGTTTTCTAGCACCCAGTGGTCATGATGTGGTTTGTTTTTCTGAAAGCATGACAAAGACAGCCTCTAACACAGGACTCAATCAGCATTTTGACTGATGGCACAAGATTCATTAGAAAACAAAGTTCTGGCTTTAGAAGATTTACCATTAACTTTGAAGAGTTATCTCCAACCAATCTCCACTCCCCTTTAAAGAACAAATCTTTGGCTCCTCAAATAGCATTTAAATGTTATCAAGTAGAAACCCAGTCTTCACTGTCCAAAGTGAATACTGACCCTATGTCAATATTTCTCAGTAAAGTTTTATACTCACTCATCAAGAGAATATATTTACTCCAAAACCCCTTGGTGCCCAAAATCAGAAGTACTGACTTGGGAACTTTTTGACTGGCTCAGAAAAGAGAGTAACTCACACAGGCCACTTACCTGTCATCTGGCCTTTTTGTTCCCCGCTCATAGGCAGAAGAAGGTGGTGAGAGAGAGCCCCTTCGTTTCCTTTTCTCTTTATTTTGAGTTTGCTTGTCTGGGTCTCTCTCTCTTGACCTGTTAGGAGTCTTTGGGGCAGCTGTTTGATCTCTGAAGCCAACAGCATCCCTTCCTCGTTCAGTTACTAAGGGAAAAGGGTTTTTAAAAATTTACTTGGCAGACTCTTCTCCGTCATGATAGCATGTCAACTGTATAATACAATTTCTATCCAACAAACGTGTCTATGGACTCCTCCCTCACAGGCCCATCCAGAATTTGGATGAGACAGAAGGTGCTATGTGTGTGCACACTCTACTTCCTGAAAGTTTCTGCCATGAATTCACTTTTCCACCTTCCCCAACCAAACTTTCAGTCCAAGCCTTCAACATTTCTAACAAGTTCTGCGGAACACACACATGCAAAATGTTCCCATTACCTTTAACAGGGAAGTCTGCTTGCAGTTCAAAATGTAAAAGCCTTCTACTGCCCCTGTAACTCTGCATATTTAGTTTATGGAAGAGCAGCATGGCACGTTAAGCATAAAAACCTCAAAGGGAAAAAGTCTCTTCAATTAAAAAAAAGGCAGGGGGGGGAATTAAACAATTTTTTTTAACAACCACCATTTCAAAAGGAAAATATTTTAAACATAGATGATGACAGATGATAAATCAGGAAGTTACCCAAGCAAGAGAGCTACATCTTCAAAAAAAAGAATGCCATTTTCCAACTGAAGGATAACACTATTAACCTTTTCTACTCAGTTTCTTTACCTAGAATGGTCCTCATCCAATTCCACTGTTACTGCTCCCAAAAGTTGTACTAGGTATTACTTTTCACTGACTTCACCTCCTACTTTCTCATCCCCCTATGAAGTCTAAATCCCAACACTGAGTATTTCAATATAAATTAACTGGTACTACATGCTGCTGCTTTGTTAGTATTGGTACCCTGATTGCTCTCTTAAGAGAATTTCTTATAAAATATCTCTCATAGCACAAAGCAGATTCAAAATAAACATTAACTGCTTTTTCTTTTATTCACCTCAGAAAAACATGCAATTACTTGTTTTCTTCCCTAGTGGCAGGGTTAGGTTTACATATGCCATTCTTGTAGTTCTTCTGTTGGTGAGCCCAAAGCTCCATTTATTTGCAAAAATGGTTAATCAATGGCCATGTATGAGCATTTGTCAGTGAGAACAGAACTCACCTTCACACACTGTAGAACATCCTATACAATTAAAACAACTGTTCCAGCTCACAGGGTATTAGAGCACAACATCCCTTCATGAAGTACTACTATCTAGTTTCCTCTGGGTCTGCACATGACTACTCTCTTTCCTTCTTAAAACAAGGTTCTTTGGGCTGGTCTTAACTTCCTTAAAATGTAGCTATTTCTTCACTGTATCCTGGTAAAGTAAGAAAAGGAATCATACTAACAGTTCATATTCTGACCCTGCACCTTAGAAAATGTGAGGTAGAGAAGCTGTTCCATTTATTCTGGCTGATTTTTTTCATATTATAAAATAAAGGTAAAGCTAGACTACGTATTTCCCAAAACATTTATAGTTCTTAGGAATTTTAAAGTTCTAAACTCTTTAATTGCTTGACATTGAGGGGTAACATAGAAGTCAGGCTTTAATTATAAGTATTTTAATAAAAGCCTGAGACTGATGGGGGGGCACATATGTGAAGGGGAGACTAAAGCTGGCACACAAAAGGTGGCTTCGTGAAAAGATTACAGTCATCCATTATAGACAATTTTCAGAAGGCATCTCTCAGAAGGCACATCAGACTAGATATTTGCAAAATATTGGGGGAAAACCCTCATGGATATTTAAGTTTTGCCCATCTTGCTAATGATTTCAAATCGCTGAACCCAGAGAAGCTAGGCTCTGATGCCCAAGTTTACAGTGCCACTGATTTTGCCAACCAGCACTACTCAATCCTGCCTTCTTTCTTATGGGAGAAATTCTCCGCAACCATAAGTAGGATGTTTGGCTATGAAGAAACTAAACCAAGAGAGTTAAAAATATTCAAAACAAAAATAAAACCCCAACAATGATGCAAAGTACACTTCACAGGGCTTTAACCTATAAGATTATTTAACCAGTAAGATTTAAAATTATAAAAAGTTCTTCATGCTAAAAATATAAAGACCAAAAACAAAACAAAACAAGAAACTAAAAGGAAAAAAAGCCAAAAATATGATTACACTGGCTCCTTCCCTCTATTTACGTAGGGTCAATACTGGAGGGCTCAAGAGACGAACAATAGCCACAATAACTGATCTATTGCTTTCATCTTTAAAGAAGGATATTGGAAAATAACCAAGTGGTAAAACCCAGAACCCAGACTACCATGGCCTGTTATCTTTTCTGTAATAATGATTCTTTTTTTTTTTTTCCCAAGAGTTTAAAGTAATTTTTAAGTAACCCAATGAGGGGCTCGAACCTACAACCCTGAGATCAAGAGTCATATGTTCTACCGACCTAACCTGTCAGGCACCCCTCTAATAATGATTCTTAACCTTGTAAGGGATCACTGACTTCCTGAGACTCTGATGAAAGTTTTCAATTTTCCCCAGAAAAATTAATGTAAATAAAGGATTCTGCATATAAACATCTACAGGTAAAGACTTACACGGACATTCAGGAATACAAGTCTAATAATGCCTGCTCTAAAGGAACAAATAGATGGAAGAAAAGCTACTAAAAGCCATGACTTCAAGGAAAGCAACAACACAGGCAGTATAAATAGGACATCTCCTTTGGCAAAAATTCACTAAGAAAGAAAAAAAGGCAAGTTTCCAAATTTTTACACCAAATATTTCATTTACCTAATTACATACTATCCGGTTTCAAAAACAAAATAGCTGAAGTTCTCATCATTTACCTCTGCATATTTCCAAAAGAGTATTTGTAAAGCCATATACACAGAGTACCTCTGAATACCTACTTGTGTTCTCCTTTTCAGTTTGACTTTTCTTTGGAATTCGATATACCTCCTGCAAAAATAAACCAAGAGAAGGGTTGTTAGTATGGAGTGGAAATGGTGATTGTATTGAAGCTAGCTAACTGATTTCACATGGCGACAAAGAAATAGGAACAGGCTGGTATTTAATTATTCTCCAAAATTTGACTTACATCTAGCTTTAAATAAGAATACTGGTCACGTAAAAATTTGTAGCATATAAGCTACACATATACACATACACGCAAACACTTATTATGTATATGTATGTTTCATTTTATTTTTTAAACATCTACCAAGAGGCTTATATGATCTCATTAGCCAAGTAGCAGAGTAAGTAAATGGGACACTATATTTCTGGCAGGAATATACTTCCCGATAGCCCTCATTTCCATATGCTTTCTGAATATAAAATGAAGTCATCTATAGTTCCTTTACTGAGAATATTCAAAAGAACAATTCTAACCTCTCACTTACCATCCCTACTTAAAGGAAGAAGCATTAGTAATTAGTTAGCTATATAAAAACACCTCAGAAAAACTGTGTTAAAGACAATGCCTGTTGTTCATATTTTTCTATAAATGCAAAACCTACTTGGCTAATGGCCAATTGTAATATTTCCTTTCATATTCTTGCTATTTTAAAAAAGAAAAGCATTAGATCATTGTTGCTCTTGAAACAGCATCTAATACTGTACCAAAATAGTTCTTGACAAACGTAAACTAAGTTTTTAAGCCCTGAATACCTTTTCTTGATGTAGGAATTTAAGGTTTAGAACACGTTCTGTTCTCTGACAATCCCTCGCTGTTCTAGGCAACAAGTAGCTTAACATTTCCTTATCCAGTCACCTCGGTAAGTGGGCAAATGGCAAATCCACACATTCTCAATGGTACATCACATGATACTCTCCCTTTAGAGTAAACTCATGATACTGACCATACCTATATGACTTGGTAATTCCAATTTTTTAGAATTGTACTCCAAGAAAATCAAAGAACTCCTCTTTCCACATGATTATTAGTTCTAGCAGTATTTGTGGAAAGTAAGAAATAATCCAATGCCATACAACTGAGGAAGGGTCAAGATTTAATATTCAATTGCAATTAAAGATGATAAATACAGACCACACAGACATTGGGCAATCTAAATGAATGTAGATATTTTAGAAAAAATCCTTCAACACTCCATGCATGCTGATAAATGATCTAATAAAGACGATGGCTGTCATGATTGGATGTGTATTCATCCTGTGTGTCAGGTTATCATATTAAGTATTTCAAATGCATTACCTACTCTGAGCTTCAAAACACCTCTATGAGGTAAGTACTATTATCTCCACTTTACAAATGAGAAAATCTACTTAAAAAACTTAGCAACCTGACCAAGGTTATGATGCTATCAGACAGTATGACTCCACAGCAATTTTATCTTCTGTACTAGACAACACAGGATATGGCGAATGGTCAGTATTATCTGGGAAAGAGTACCACTTCAGAACTTAAGCATAAATGTAGGTGGCATCCTCTATTCCCCCAGCCCCTCTTTCCTATGTGGGACTTCCACTAGAGCTGTGATTCTCAACTGTGGCTGCACAATTAGACCACTCCAGGAAACTTTCATAGAAACACTGTGCCAGGGGCGCCTGGGTGGCTCAGTGGGTTAAAGCCTCTGCTTTCGGCTCAGGTCATGATCTCGGGGTCCTGGGATCGAGGCCCGCATCGGGCTCCCTGCTCAGCGGGGAGCCTGCTTCCCCCTCTCTCTCTCTGCCTGCCTCTCTGCCTCCTTGTGATCTCTCTCCCTCTGTGAAATAAATAAATAAAATCTTTAAAAAAAAAAAAAAAAAAAAGAAATACTGTGCCAGAAAAATAAAATCTAAAATTAACCTTCACGCATTTCTCCTCACAAGGGAGAATTTAACAGAACAAATTGTGTATGCCTGTCCTCAGTTCAAAGCCACCTGTGGGTGGCTCCTTGGAGGAATGTCTGGAGTTGTCTAGCTGTCAGTGTCTAGCTGTGGGTAATAGTGAATCAGGGATAAATACAGTAAGGACAAAGCTGACATTCTTAGTTCTGACTCCTCTATCCACTCCCAGGGGGTTACCAAACTTGGGGAAAAAGTAAGAGTGCCACTTAACAGCACCTACCCACAGTGTAAGAAAAAATAGGTATTCTATTAATTTTTAAAGGCTTGAAAATGTTGCATCCGGTACTCTGTAAATCTAGGCACTCCTAAATGCAACATGTTCATTCATAAAGGCTACTTAGAACATACAGATATGCATGTCTGTGTCAACTAAGGATTAAACAATCTTTACCTGTTTAGTTTCTTTTACCTAAGGTCTTGGGCATTACAAGTATTCATTACAAGAATTTATAGTAATTTATCACACAGACCTCAAAATCGGGACCCACTCTATGGTGGCAATTAACGTACCAGAGGAAATGTTTCTCAAAAATATATTCTTAACTCTATCCAAAGTTTAGAGCAACTGGGGGCACTGGGTGGCTTAGTTGGGTAAGCATCCAACTCTTGATTTCAGCTCAGGTCATGATCTCAGGGTCGTGGGATCGTGGAGCCTGGCTGAGATTCTCTCTCTACCCCTCCCCCCCAACACACACCTCCAAAATTTAAAAAAAAAAGGTTTAGAGCAAATGCTAGGTAGAAAATGTATTCTGAAGTTCACAAAATGGATGATTATTACTGACTTGTGACCAAAAGCTATTGACTTTTACTCTGTACCTAATACTATGGGGAACAAGTTCCATCAACGTGCACCCAAGCGCTTAGGAGCTACCAACTTGATCCTCCTCTTCATATAGTTAAAGCTGTGTCTAAAACTTAAACTGGAAACTCAGATTATCTACTTCAAGGCCCTGAATTTTTCTAAAGTCCCACAATAATGCAACCTGAAAAGGAAGCAGTCATGTGAAGATTACTATATTTCTTAAAATCATTCTAATCTTGTGGATAAACAGCAATAAAGTTAGCTTACATGATATGGAACACTGGAATAATGTCACACACCTGCAGGCCACTGCAGAAAAATGTTTATCTGAGTTGGCTTCACTAACATTAACCCTCCATGTAAAATCACTTTCCTCGGTTAAAAATTCTACTCAAGAAACTGGCATGTTATGAAAGAACACTCAATTGTGAGTCAGAAGGCCTGGGTTTTGGGACTATCCCTGCCCTCAGAGGGGCCTAAAAGAATCTGGTTCCCCACTCTACCTAATATCCTTTACCTATCACCCTGTTTTATTTCTTTGGTGTCTAGGTGCTACTCCTAACTAATACATACTCACATGCACTCAAAGCTGTAATTCTTATTTTTTCAAGTGATATTTTTAAAAATATCTTATTTATTTATTTGTCAGAGAGAGAGAGACTGCACAAGAGCAGGGGAAGCAGCAGACAGAGGCAGAGGGAGAAGCAGGCTCCCTGCCAAGCAAGGAGCCCTATGTGGGACTCGATCCCAGGCCTCTGGGATCATGACCTGAGCTGAAGGCAGACACCAAACCAACTGAGTCACCCAGGTATCCCTCAAAGCAATAATTCTTAAGGGCTAAGACTGTCTTACTCTGCTGTATCTCTAGCACCAAGAAAATGTCTAACACATAGGCAACACTCGACTACTTGTTCAATGGACCAATAAGTGAAATTCTACTCATAATTTACAGAAATCACCACAAAGTGCTAAATAACTTCGAAGTATTACACAGCTCATTTTTTTTAAAGATTTTATTTATTCATTTGACACAGAGAGAGATTACAAGTAGGCAGAGAGGCAGGCAGAGAGAGAGGAAAGAGGAGGAAGCAGGTTCCCTGCTGAGCAGAGAGCCCGATGTGGGCCTCGATCCCAGGGCCCTGGGGTCATGACCTGAGCCGAAGGCAGCGGCTTTAACCCACTGAGCCACCCAGGCGCCCACACAGCTCATTTTTTAAAAATCACTAAATCTATACCTTCATTGTCTTTCATCCCTGGTAAGAATGCTGTTTACAGGCCTTACATATAACCACAAACATGTTTACAGGGTTGTATTTCCAGGGTCAGATTAATAAAGTGTGCCTCTGCAACATTTTGAATTCTCATCAATGCTTAGAAGAGCCCACCCTCGGTCAATTAATCATTCCTCCTCCAAGGTTCAAAATCAATCTTCAGAAATTGTTTGATAAACACTGAATCACTGATAAGCTCATGCACAAGCAATGCATCCAACATCCCTTTATAAAAGTATGTAATTACACGTGGAGTTCTTTTTAATTTGTAGAGACAAAGACAGGACGAGTTCTTTGATGGCTATTTGTGGAAATCTGGTATGCTCATTTATATAAGTATTTAGGTAAAAACTAGGTGTTGAAAGCACGTTTCAAGAGCCTCCTATTTTTAAAGGACACTGGAGATACCCAGTAACAGCCACCAAGAGGTTCATAAGCTAACAATTGTGGTTGACAATTCTTACTGTGTGCCATGTCTTTTAACTGTATTCTCATATACTCTTACACTGCTAAGACTGACTTGAAAGAAAATAAAATTTAAAGGCTGAAGGTCTTTATACTTAATTCATACAGGTTTTCTATTTTTTAATAAACACCTGCCAGCCCTCCCACTTCTGAGCATATATCCAAAGAGCATGAAAACAGGATCTCTAAGAGAGCTGCACTCCCATATTCACGGCAGCACCACTCACACTAGCCAAGATATGGAAACAACCTAAGTGTCCATCAACAGATGAACGGAGAAGATGTACTGTACAAGTACATGATGCGGTATTATTCAGTCATGAGAAGAAAAGAAATCTTGCCATTTATGACAGCATGGATGAACCCTGAGGATATTATGCTAAGTGAAACAGTGAGGATGCAGAGTAACTGAAAACCTTATACACTACTGGCAGAAATGTAAAATGGTACAGCTATCATGGAAAAGTGTCCGGCAGTTCCTCAAAAGTTAAATATGGAGTTCCATGAATCAAAAACTCCACTCCTAGATACATACCCAACAGAAATGAAAACCAGTATTCACGCAAAAGTCTGCACATAAATATTCCTAATAACTGTATTCCTAACAGTCAAAAAGTAGAAACAACACAAATGTCCGTCAGCTGACAAATGGATAACAAAATGATTTTAAAAAATCCATACAAGGGAATATTATTCCATAAAATGGAATTAAGTACTGCTAAATGCTACAACACAGATGAATCCTGAAAACATTATGCTAAGTAAAAACCAAATACAAAAAGCTGTTATTCTAGGATTCCATTTATCCTTGTTCACAGATTGTGAAAATTCACCAACTCACTAAAATTTCTTTGTAATCCTCAAATCAATACGTCAGAAAAAAACATCACTAATTCCTCCCCAAGAAGCTAAGACCACCATTGATGTTTTTTGGTATACTTTTTCCAAATAATCACTGATAACATGATGCAACACTATTCCCCAGTCTCTCAGAATCCTCTCATTACTCTTTTTGGAAATGCTTCTAGTACACTCATATCCTTGTATATTTTCTTTCCAACTTATTTAATATCATTTTCATTGAGTTTATGAAATCAGTGCATTTTTATTTTGTAACAGCTCTACACTATATTTTATACTGCATTGCCCAATTTTTCTAACAGTGAGACTTTAGCTAAGAAAGACAACAATCCTTTAGACAAAGACAGATGCTAATGTTAACAGATGGGATGTTCAGATGACAATTTAGTGTTCAGCTCATCAATTAATGTTTTTTGTCATAATATTTGTTTCTCTAAGCAATCTTGAAACTGAAGATTAAGATACTGAGAACACCATGTATTTGTGTAATTGTGTGTATGTATGGATGTACTGTACAAGTACATGATGCAGTATTATGCAGTCATGAGAAAAAAAGAAATCTTGCCATTTATGACAACATGGATGAACCCTGAGAATATTATGCTAAGTGAAACAGTGAGGATGCAATATGTATGTATGAATGTGGACTTATATATTTAATTACATGTGAGAGAGAAGCTGTTCAAAGGTAACTGAATGTTTGAAAATGATTTCAAAAAACCCCACCAAGTGGCAGGATATAAATAAAATCGATGCACAGAAAACAACTGCATTTCTATACACCAACAAGAAGACAAAAGAAAGAAAATTAAGGAGTCGATCCCATTTACAACTGCACCCAAAACCACAAGATGCCTAGGAATAAATCTAACCAAACAGACAAAGAATCTGTACTCAGAAAACTGTAAAATACTCGTGAAAGAAATTGAAGAAGATGCAAAGAAATGAAAAAACGTTCCATACTCATGGATTGGAAGAACAAATATTGTGAAAAACTCTATGCTACCTAGAGCAATCTACACATTTAATGCAGTCCTTATCAAAATACCATCAACTTTTTTCACAGAAATGGAACAAATAATCCTAAAATTTGTACGGAACCAGAAAAGACCCCAAATAGTCAGAGGAATGTTGAAAAAGAAAAGCAAAGCTGGTGGCAAAAAAAAAAAGCAAAGTTGGCGGCATCACAATTCCAGATTTCAAGCTCTATTACAAAGCTGTCATCATCAAGACAGTATGGTACTGGCACAGAAACAGACACGTAGATCAATGGAACAGAATAGAGAGCCCAGAAATGGACCCTCAATTCTATGGTCAACTATCTTCAACAAAGTAGGAAAGAATGTCCAATGGAAGAAAGACAGTCTCTTCAACAAATGATGTTGGGAAAATTGGACGGCCACATGCAGAAGAATGAAACTGGACCATTTCCTTACACCACACACAAAAATAGACTCCAAATGGATGAAAGACCTCAATGTGAGACAGGAATCCATCAAAATCCTGAAAGAGAACACAGTCAGAAACCTCTTCGACCTCAGCTGCATAAAACTTCCTAGACACATGGCCAAAGGCAAGGGAAGCAAGAGCAAAAATGAACTATTGCNAAAAATGAACTATTGGGACTTCATCAAGATTAAAAGCTTTTGCACAGCAAAGGAAACAGTCAACAAAACCAAAAGACAACTGACAGAATGGGAGAAGATATCTGCTAATGACATATCAGATAAAGGGCTAGTATCCAAAATCTACAAAGAACTTTCCAAACTCAACACCCAAAGAACAAATAATCCACTCAAGAAATGGGCAGAAGACATGAACAGACATTTCTGCAAAGACATCCAAATGGCCAACAGACACATGAAAAAATGTTCAACATCACTCAGTATCAGGGAAATAGAAATCAAAACCACAATGAGATACCACCACACCAAACAGAATGGCTAAAATAAACAAGTCAGGAAAAGACAGAGGTTGGCAAGGATGTGGAGAAAGGGGAACTCTCCTGCAACTGTTGGTGAGAATGCAAGCTGGGGCAGCCATTCTGGAAAACAGTATGGAGGTTCCCCAAAAAGCTGAAAATAGAGCTACCCTATGACCCAGCAACTATACTACTGGGTATTTACCCCAAAGATACAAATGTAGTGATCCAAAGGGACACATGCACCCCAATGTTTATAACAACAATGTTCACAACAGCCAAACTATAGAAAGAGCCTAGATGTTCATTAACAGATGAATGGATAAAGAAGATGTGGTATATATATACAATGGAATATGATGCAGCCATCAAAAATTGAAATCTTGCCATTTGCAACAATGTGGATGGAACTAGAGGGTAAGCAAAATAAGTCAATCAGAGAAAGACAATTATCATATGATCTCACTGATATGTGGAATCTGAGAAACAAGGCAGAGGATCACAGGGGAAGAGAGGGAAAAATGAAACAAGACAAAAGCAGAGAGGGAGACAACAATAAGAGACTCTTAATCTCAGGAAACAAACTGCAGGTTGCTAGAGTGGAGGGGGGTGGGAAGAAGGAGGTGGCTGGGTGAAGGACATTGGGAGAGGGTATGTGATATGGTGAGTGCTATGAATTGTATAAGACTGATGAATCACAGACCTGTACCCCTGAAACAAATAATACATTATATGTCAATTAAAAAAAAAACCCACCATATACCAGGATTTTAAGGCCTTTGTGAAGCAAATATACCAAATATTTATCTGGATTTACTGAACACTGAAAATTTAGAAAAAGAGGTAAGAACTTAGAGAAACATACGACAGCTTTGGATAAGAAGATATGGCCATGTCATGGAACCTGCCTGGTTCATAATTCTATATACTAGTTTAAAGATTAAAAATCAGGGCACCTGGGTGGCTCAGTCAGTTAAGCCTCTGACTCTTGGTTTTGGCTCAGGTTGAGACCCTGGAGTTGTGGGATCAAGCCCTATGCTGGGCTCCATGCTCAGCGGGCAGCCTGCATGGGATTCTCTCTCCCGCTGTCCCTCCCCCTGCTTGTGCAAGCTTTCTCAAATAAATAAATTGAAAATAAATAAAGATTAAAAATTCATTTACTCAACAACAAAATAAAAAAAATGAACATAAAACATATGTTTATGGCCCTACAATACCCTAAGGCCCAATCAAAGAAAAAACATCACTGGACAAATACTGCTGCTATGTATTCTAGCTCTTGGGAAAAAGGAGCTAGGTTACAAATCACAAATTCTTTGGAACACCTTCAGTGATAATGGCTCTATAACCAGAATATAGCTTCCTTTTAACAGAAAAAAGAACTGTTAACTCCTATCATCACGTCCTTGTACAGCGTAAGAGTCTATGGTTTTACCTCATAATCTGTATTACAAACGGTGGGAGAAGAGGGATCTCCATTAGGTCACAAAGGTCTTGAGATCTGACTACAAAGAAAATTTAGAGGAGAGCATAAATGTCTGGAGATTTCATAAAATCACACACACAAGAGGGGAAGAGAAAGGGAGAGTGAAGAAAAAGTAGAGTAATTTTATTTATTCTTTGAACCCCCTAAAGACACTCTTCTAGCTTTAGACAACTGTGCTCCCATGAAATGAAAGATGTAAGATTGAATTTCAGTTTTCAGCCACTCAGACAAATGGGCAAAACATATGGTCACAGTTCTTAAAATAGGAAACAGAAATGTAAAGATACTCATGTATACTCATGCATAAGAGACATGCAAATTAAAACTACAATAATATTCTATTTTTGTCTATCAGTCCAACCAAAATAAAGTTAGACAATACTTGTGTTGGCCAGGGTGTAGTGAAATAGGCACCCTTATGCATTATAGATTACTGATGAGAGTTAAATCGGTACAACTATAAAGATCAATTTGGCAATACCTATTAATTACAGAGAACACAAACTAGGACTCAGATATCCTACTTTTAGTAATTTATCCAACATGTATATTTCAAACAGGTAAAGTGAATGTGTCTGAATGACTTATATAAAAGCTCCATGCTAAGCTAAAGAAAGGAATCAATCACAACGGCCAAAACAGTGGACTGATTCATGTAACAGGAGACTGATTATGCCGTATCTTTACAATGAAATACCACACAGCTATAAAAACTAAATTCTTTAAAACTTGGTATAAAACAAGTTACATAATGTATTAAATAAAAAACAAGGAGCTAAATAGTGCTGCCCGCTTTATAAAAAAGACCAAATACATGCACACAGTATGCACAAATTATCTCTGGAAGGATACACAAGAAGTTGGTTGTGCTGGCTGCCTTCCGGGAACAAGACAGGGAGAAGGGATAGGAGCAAAACATTTCACTGTGCCTTTTGAACTCTGTATCATGTACAGGAATGGCCTATTTAAAATTTTAAATGGGGCGCCTGGGTGGCTCAGTGGGTTAAAGCCTCTGCTTTCGGCTCAGGTCATGATCTCAGGGTCCTGGGATCGAGGCCCGCATCGGGCTCCCTGCTCAGCGGGGAGCCTGCTTCCCCGCCCCTCTCTCTCTCTCTGCCTGTCTCTCTGCCTCCTTGTGATCTCTCTCCCTCTGTGAAATAAATAAATAAAATCTTTAAAAAAAAAAAAAATAAAATAAAATAAAATAAAATTTTAAATGAAAAGAAGAGAAAAAGATAATATACCTGAGAAGAAGCCCTCAACAAAGTACCAAAAGACTTTTGGGGCATTATGGCTGTATTCATGGTAAAGAACAGCACCCGCAGGTTGTGAGGTCTCAGGCAGAGAGGCCTAAGTAACTGGAGACTCTCAAAACAACTTCTAAATGCTGCTCTTCAGCAAGTGCCGTACCTTAAAAGCCCTCCTAGGTCAATGCCATTCACTTTAAACTTGTCCCCCCAGGCCCTCCTTCTTCTCCAGTCTTACCCAGCTTGACTCTAATTCAAGGAATCTGTCTTTACAATGCTCAGTTTTATTCAACATACACCTAAATGTGCTGGGTTTACACTAAATACTAAAGCACAAGGTGAACAGCAGAGACAAGCCCCTGCTTTCAAGGCCTCTCTAGCCCAATAGTAAATATTTGTGTAGAAAAATAAGTGTTTTCATGATGATAATCAATGAATAATAATCAAGGTCATGATGATTAAATGTTTCTCACAGTTCTGTTTTTTAGGCAAATTAATTCCAAATCTAAGATTTTCTCTTACATCTTTCAAATTTAACTACCTCTTCTATAATTTTTCTAATTAAAACTTAAAAATCACCATAGCCCTCCAAGTGATTACACTGAAGTTCTTTGTTGCACTGCTCAATGCAACGCTGCAGTTAAAAGTAGTCATTATTTAACATAGTACTAGACGTCTTAGCCACAACAATCAGACAAGAGTAAGGAATAAAATGCATCCAAATTGGTGAGGAAGATATAAAACTTTCACTACCTCTAGATGACATGGTACCATATATAGAAAACCCTGAAGACTCCACCAAAAAACTCCTAGAATGATAAATGAATTCAGTAAGGCTGCAGGATACAAAATCAACATACAGAAATCCACAGCAATTTTTATATACCAATAATGAAGCAACAGAAAGAGAAATTAAGAAAGTAGTCCCATTTATAACTGCACCAAAGATAATAAAACACCCAGGAATAAACTTAATAACCAAGGAGGTAAAAGACCTGTACTGTGAAAACTATAAAACATCAATGAAAGATACTGAAGACAACACAAACAAGAAGGTATTTCATGCTCATGGGCTGGAAGAACAAATACTGTTAAAATGTCCATATTACCAGCAGCACCTGGGTGGCTCAGTGGGTTAAAATGTCCACACTACCAAAAGCAATCTATAGGTTTAATGTAATCTTTATCAAATGCCACCAATATTTCACAGAAGTAGAACAATCCTAAAATTTGTATGGAACCAGAGAAGACTCTGAACAGCCAAAACAATCTTGGGGGTGGGGAGGAAGCTAGAGGTAACACTATTATGGATTTCAAGTTATATTACAAGGCTGTAGTAATCAAAACAATATGGAAGGGCGCCTGGGTGGCTCAGTGGGTTAAAGCCTCTGCCTTCGGCTCAGGTCAGCATCTCAGGGTCCTGAGATCGAGGCCCGTATCAGGCTCCCTGCTCAGCAGGGAGTCTGCTTCCTCCTCTCTCTCTGCCTGCCTCTCTGCCTACTTGTGATCTGATCTCTCTCTCTGTGTCAAATAAATGAATAAAATCTTTTAAAAAAAATAAATAAATAAAAATAAAAAACAAAACAAAAAAAAAAATAAAAAACACAAGAAACGAGTGTTGGTGGGGCTGAACTAGGTGGCTCAGTCGGTTAAGTGTCTGCCTTCGTCTCAGGTCATGATTTCAGGGTCCTAGGATCGAGCCCCACATGGGGCTCTGTCTGCTTCTCCCGCACCCTCTGCCTCCCACTCATGCTCGCTCTTTCTCTCTCAAATAAATCTTCAAAAAAAAAANAAAAAAAATTTAAAAAAAAAAAAAAAAAAAAGGAAAGAAAGGAGTGTTGATAAGGATATGGGAAAATAGGAACCCTCCTGCACTGTTGGTAGGAATGCAAACTGTTACAGCCACTGTGGAGAAAGTATAGAGGTTCCTCAGAAAGTTAAAAATGGAACTACCCTACAATCCAGCAATTGCACTACTGGGTATTACACAAAGAATACAAAACACTAGTTCGAAGGGACATATCACCCCTATGTTTACAATTATGGACGCAGCCGGTGCCCATCAATAGATGAATGGATAAAGATGTAGTGTATATATACAACAGAATACTATTCGGCCATGAAAAAAATGAAATCTTGCCATTTGTAACAAGATTGATGGAACTAGAGTATAATGCTAAGCGAAATAAGCTAGTCAGAGAAAGATAAATACCGTATGGTTTCACTCACATGTGGAATTTAAGAAACAAATGAGCAAAGGAGGAAAAAAAGGTGGGGGGGAGACAGACCAAGAAACAGACTCTTAACTACAGAGGACAATCTGATGGATACCCGAAGGGAAGCAGGTAGCAGGATGGGTGAAATAGGTCATGGGGATAAAAGAGTACATTTATCATGATAAGCCCTGAGTATAGAAGTGTTGAATCACCATACCGTACACCTGAAACTAAAATAACACTGTATGTTAACACCACTGGAGTTAAAATTAAAAACTTTAAAAAAATTTTTTTAAAGAGTAGGGTATCAACCCAGCACTACAGTTAAGAGTAGGAACACCCCCACCCCATGCCTAAATCATCTATCTAGAAAATACTTTTGGGACCACAGTTCATTCCTTCCCCAACTCACACATATACACATCCCTGTTTGAGAAGCTGCTCATATTTATGAACACTTGCCCCATAAAATCCCAGTTTTGCATATAATTTCAGGAGTTCTGAAAATCCCCTGAAGTACAATCATAGATCACAGATTGACAATCTCTACAGCACTGAGGAAAAAAGATACTTAAAACAGTAAAATGGTAGTTCCTATGATTTCAGAATGAATTTGGAATTAGTTCCTAAATCAGAAGCAGATTAAGAGAAATCTGAAGTATTCACCAAAGATACATAATTATGTGAACTGCCTAGAAAGGATACAGAAATCACTATTTACTGAAACAGAAAAAGGAATGGAAAGAATATGGGATTTAAATCAGAAGATTTGAGCCAATTTTCAGCTCTGTCACTTAAAAGATAAGTCACAACCTCACAGGCCTATTTGTTTCCATTCACAGGGGATAAAAACACCACCACTTACTTCACAGGGTTGTAAAGATCATATGACACTCATTCAAATTTTTCTGATCACCTATCAAATAAAATACACTACGGATTCAATAAGCAGCGTGATACCATGGAAAAAGATGGACCTTCCTCACGTCTTCGTTCAAACATTTATGAAGTGCCAAAGGACATTAGGCTCTCACAGTACCCTGAGGAGACCTGAGTGAACAAGACATAAGTGTTCTCTGCCCTCACACTCTGTACAAGTATGAAATATTATGTGCTATGGCTGGAAAGGATGTTATAAGAGCACAGAAAGGCCAGAACACTCTGTCTTAGAGGAATGAGAATGGCTTTCCGGGGGAAAGGATGAAACTTTAACCAGAGACATCTAAACAAAAGATAGGGTTTTCACAACTGAGTGAATGTGTGTTCGTGTGTGTATGAACAATAGTAGCACAGAACCACTTGTGGACCAGAACAGTTTGAGGTGATATGGCATACATGAATAACTATGCCATGGGATGCAAGCCCCATAAGAAAAATGAGTTTCCCTGGAACAGTGTAATGAGGAACCATTTAAAAGTTTTAAATAGGACAGTGACATGAACAGATCTGCAGTTCCAAAAGATCGCTCTGGTTACTAATTGTAGAGGGCATATTGTAGTCATTCACTATTATTGAGAGGTATTATTATAACCACTATTTAAAGATACCATAATAAAAGTAACCCTTACTCTAAAAAATCAAGAAATGTTCCCAGCCCTGGAAGATGTCATGGTCCAAAGAGGGGAAATAAGCACTAAACAACTAATTTTAGTAGTACAGAAATACGGACAAGGACAAAGCATCACAAAGGATGATCCTTTGTGAAAGGATGTCCAGATAAAGGACAACTTTAAAAAGGAAAGGAAAAAAGAGATGATATTCCAAGCAAAGAGAACAGCATATATAAGGACATGGAAGGGTGAGTACATATGAACAGACTGATGTGACTCATGCACTGAATGTGTAAGAAACACTGCTGGGCAAGAAAGTTAGATAAACACAGAAGTATCTCCCATGCCACACACCAAAGGCTCTATTCTTTAATAGAAGTCTCTGTGATGCTACAAGAGGTTCCTATTGATCACATCTGTGTTTTTAAAAGGATAACATCAGAGTGTAATAAAGGGTAACATGAAGGGGGAAAGAATGGGAACAAGAAGGACAAACAGGAGGTTGTTAAAACCATCGTAGCAAGAAATGACAGGAGCTTGAATTAAAAATGGCTAAGAGGAAACAATGTGACCTATTTAACATGTAGGACAAAAGAAATCTCAGGTGTTCCAAGAAATACCACCTTTTTTCCTTTTAAGATTTTATTTATTTACTTGACAGAGCAAAAGTAGGCAGAGAGATAGGCAGAGCTCAGAGAGGGAGAAGCCGGCTCTCTGCTGAGCAGGGAACTCCATGTGGGGCTCAATTCCAGGATCCTAGAATCATGACCTGAGCCGAAGGCAGACACTTAACCTACTGTGCCACCCAGGCACCCCGAAATACCACCTTTGGTGGGAAGGCAGAATAAAAACAATCAGTGAGAGTCACGGGAAAATCAAATGATTCAGAAGAGGGTGTGGTCTCAGACTAACAGAAGGAAAGATAAGGAAATTTCAAGTACATTATATGCTCATACATTTATTCATATACATATAGAAGAACACATACATATACACATGTAAATATATACAAATGTATATGCATGTACATATCTATAAATACGTGTTTATATTTATATACACACGTATGTATATAAATATGGATATATTTACAGTCTGCTGACAGTTCCTACAAGCAATGCCCCAGTAGCAAAGACTTCATCATCTAAAGCCCAGATCTTGGTTTCTAAATACCATTTTCCATCACAGGAATCAGAGCTTCTTGGACAAATGGCCAATTCCAGGGTTGAGTAAGGGAAAATATAAGATAAGCCTGGAAGAGCATACTGTACCAGATTAAAAAAACTAATGGCAACATATCAAAATCACACAGAGGAGAACTTAAAGGGTCTCACACTGGCCGAACAAGGACAATTTAAGCAAATAAATAATGAAATTAATGGGTCACAGTTCACTGTATAAAACAAGAATCCATGAGGCTATGCAGCATAATTTAGGTACTGGAGGAGCTGTGGTTGTCATACTCTACAAGATGGGTTTCCCTGAAGCTGCCAGTTCTTTTAGAACTTATCAAATTGAGGCTGCTCCAACCAGATCTGCAGTTGGTAGATTTAAGGCAAATCTTGTCTTGAAGGAGACTCAAGAAGCTTGAAGAGGAAGAGGAAGAGTTTGTGAAGAAATTAGTCTTATTCTTGCCTTTAAGGTGAAGGATGGCCCTGGGGGTAAAGAAGCCACCAGGGTGGTGGAAGCACAGCAAAGGATCAGTGCTTTCTAACTCACAGAAGAAGGCTGAATACACAATCACAAAGGCTGACCTGGACTTGCTTGCTTTAATGATCAGTAGAATGAATGCTTAGTCTGCCTTCGTTCAAGGCAAAGTGAAAATCACTGGCAACATGAGTCTGGCTATGAAGTTACAAAGTCTTCAGCTTTAGCCGGGCAAAGCTAAGCTGTGAAAAACTCCCTTTGTCTATCTTTGAAAATTATGAGATATATAGATATATATCCATATATTTCATTGTCAGAACTTAGAAACTACACATTGGCAAATAGTATGAGATTTGTTTTTAATTTTCTTTTCTAAGTAGGCTCCATACCTAATGTGGGGCTTGAACTGACAACCCTGAGATTGAGATTTGCATGCTCCAATTAGCCAGGCAGGTGCCCAGAGATTTGTTTTTACATGATTGTAACCAATTCTGTTCTTCCTAAATTCTGGGTGAACAGAGCCTAATGGTATACTACTGCTTTGCTGAACTGCATACAACACTGAATATTACAAAGATAATACGGTAATTATGGTTTGGATTAAAATTGAGTTTCAGAATAAAATTGGGAAAATCAAAATCTAAAAGCTATGTAAACAAAAGCTCTCATTTTGCTTATAAAGTATATTTAAGGGTCATTCTGCTGAAGATTCAATTTAAGTTTTCCTTGGGGAAATTAGGGAAGAAGCACCAGTAGCTGGCTGGTAATTAGTGTGATGCACTTAATGTGCTTCATCTACTCTCCATTAATAGTTTTAAAAATTCTGTATTAAGATGTTTAAAAGAAAACTTTCAAATTTTGCATTTCACGCCATCAAATGGTATTTTCTTCCCAAATCAAAATAAATCTGATTGGAGTTTGGGAGGGGAAAAAAAAAATCTATAGCTGAACGCAGGCCTATTTTTAAAATAAAAATACTTTTTAAATGGGTTTCCTTCTTGAAAAATCAGTGTATTTTTGTTGTTAAAAATAAATGAACAGGAGCACCTGGGTGGCTGAGTCAGTTAAACATCCAATTCTCGATCTCAACTGAGGTCTTGATCTCAGTGTTTGAGTCCAAGCCCCTCCCCCGCCCAAATTAACTGAACAAATAAAGTTTGCTCTGAGATGCACTTTTCAAATTATAATCTCATATTTAACTAAATGTGTAAAGCTCTCAGTCCTTTGCTATAATCTTCCTTCTTCGTATAAGTTTAATTATCCATATTTATCTTTCTTCCTAATGTGATTCCTTATAACTCAGTAAGACACAGGGTAAAATAATGGTTTTGGAATAATGTTTAATAGAAAATTAAAATAGCAACGTGCGTGCACACGCGCGCACACACACACACACAAAATAACCAAAAATCCATGAGGCTAAACTTAATCAACAAATAAGAACCACATGGGAGAGCAGGGAAAGCTCCTGCTTACAAGAAGGTCAACCAAAACATACAGAAGTAAAGGGAATGATGGGTTAGGAAATCACCACTTGGCAACCATCATAGTTTCAAGTGATTCAGGCAAATGCACCAGATGTTGAAACTAATGAATAAATTTGATAAAAGAGTATTTACACACTTCCAAAGATGCTCCTCTATGATACTTTTTAATTATAAGGAGAAAACAGTAACTTTACACTGGGAAAACCTGGCAGACACGGCCTTAATGAAGTGATCGAAGCTGATGATGCCAATAATGGGAAAAATCAACATCAGGTGGACACAATTTAATATTCATCACAAAACATATGACCTGAATCCAAAAAAAAAAACAAACTTCAGACAAGCCCAACCTGAGGAATATTCTAAAAAATGCAAAAACATTTTAAAAATCTGAAATTTATAAAAGGCAAAGAAAGACTGAGGAACTATTCCAGATTAGAGGCTACTAAAGATACACAACTCAATGTAACATTTTAGCTCAGAGTCTGGATCAGAATTTTTTTTTTCTTTTTTTCTGCTATAGAAGATATTAGGTATACAACTGGCAAAATCTGAATGCGATCTGCTGTTCAGATAACAGTATTAAGCCACTGTATTTTGCTGGTTTTGATAAATATATTGCAATCATACAGAAGAATGTCCTTGTTTTTTTACAAAATATACACTAAAATATCTAGGGGCAATGGGCATATCTGTAACTTATTCCTTAAAAGTTAAAAAAATTTAAGAGAAAATGACGAAGCAAATTTGGTAAAATGTTGACACTGGGGAATCTGAGTAAAGGGATAAGAGGAATTTTTGGCTGACTTTTTTCTGCATTTGTCCCTAGAATGTATATCATTATGCATAATACACAGAATAGTATTCTTACAGTTTTCCTATAGGTCTGAAATTACTTAAGTAAAAGTTAACAATATTAAGAAGGAAAATCTATTTTTATTATGGTTACTTATTAGACTAGATTACACCAACTTATCTATACTCAGAAAGTCCCTTAAGTTTCCAACTAACCTGATCATGGTCCTGAGGGAAAAACAATATTCCTTAAAGTTCTCTTGGCCCAGTAGTTCTATCATATATATCCTCTCCCATTTCTCAGTCTTACAACCAAATCATTTAAAGTAAATTTTCCTAAACAGAGTCAAGACTTTTCTTTTTTTTAAAACTTCATGAGGTATAGAAACATGATCATTATATCTTTAGGGAAACAGAATTAAGACATCATCTAAAAGAATTAATTGTCAAAATGACTTCACTCAAAATCAGAATGTTTCGGGGTGCCTAGGTGGCTCAGTCAGTTAAACATCTGCCTGTGTCCTAGGATCAAGCCCCACATCAGGCTCCCTGCTAGCGGGGAGCCTGCTTCTCCCTCTCCCTCTGCCTGCCACTCCCCCTGCTTGTATGCTCTCGCCCTCCCTCTGTCAAATAAATAAATAAAATCTTTAAAAAAAAAATCAGAATATTTCAAGCAGCCAGGCTCTGAACTTTACCATTTAGATCACTTACTGGCAAAATTTTCTGTAAAAGACAAGACAGTAAATATCGCAGGCTTTGTTGGCCACTCAGTCTCTGAAGCAACTACTCAATTCTACCCCCACAGTGCAAAAGCAGCCATAGACAATGCGCAAATGAATGACTATGGCTCTGTTCCCAAAAAATTTTACAATAACAAGCAGTGGGGCAGATGTGGCCAGCCCCTGATTTAGATGAAAGGATTTATCTGATAGTAACAAAAGGGACTACTAGTAAGTTTTAGACCAGGTTTGTCTTTTACCAAGTCTGATACTTACAAAAAAATCTCAGTGCAGTAGTATCAAAAACCGTGTTCTTTAGGGCAATTCTTTCGGGGCAAATTAAAGAAAAGGATAATATTGATCCTTATAGAATAAGGATTATTATAGAATAATCTCAATGAAGGATTTTGAAATTTATTACAGAAATCCAGGGCATATAATTTCATCCTGAAATGCTGCATAGCAGATTCCACATATAATATTTGTTACTGATCGAAATTCTAAGTAGTGACTCAAAACTTTTCAACTGGGTAACTCTATATTTTATTTAAACTTTCTACAAATAGTTTAATCTTTAATTTCCCAGGCAAATAATACAATTGTTGAATTAAAGATGATGTCTTGAGATAAACATGAATAATATAGGAGTAAGAATATCATTAAGGATGCTGGGTGGCTCAGTCAGTTAACTGTCTGCCTTCAGTTCAGGTCATGATCCCAGGGTCCTAGGATCAAGTCTCACATGGGGCTCCCTGCTCAGTGGGGAGTCTGCTTCTCCCTCAACCCCTCCCCACTCCTCATGACCTCTCTCTCTCATGCTCTAATATATAAAATCTTAAAAAAATATATTTTTAAGAATAGTCCAACTTGGGGTGCCTGGGTGGCTCGGTCAGTTGAGCATCTGCCTTCAGCTCAGGTCATGATCCCAGAGTCCTAGGAGCAAACCCTGTGTTGGGCTCTCTGCTCAGTGGGGAGCCTGCTTCTCTTTCTCCCTCTGCCCGCTGCCCCCCCTGCTTGTGCTGTCAAATAAATTAAAAAAAAAAAAATAGTCCAACTTATCACATATACAGAATGTTGCCCCTGAATCATCTAACCCAGGTGTAACTATAACTACCCAGATCTCTTTATAAGGAGAGATGCACATCCTGTAATCTAAGTATTTATAAGAGAGGCTCTGGAATCACTAGCCATCAACATCTACTGGGTATTTAACTGAAAGGAAAACTGCCAAATTCATGGGAACCTTACCTCTTCTTCTCATGATCCAAATGAATGAAGACTTTTCCAAATTATAATTAATCACCACTTACAACCAGCTGTTTTGCCTTGTGAAGTCTAGGGTAGATTTTCAGCATGAGGGGTGATGTACAATAATTCCTTTTGCAAACAGAAATATATGCACATGTCCCTGCTGAAAATGTAGCCTGGTAAATCTGCATGTGAAAATGAATCCACGCTTATGTGTAACAATGTGTTAAGTGATGTTTCCTGTTGAGGTCTACTTTAGGAGTCAAAATGTGTAAGCCCTGTGAAGCCAAGGCAGCAGTCCTGTGTATAGAGGTATAGAAAAAGTAGCTCACTTAATCCTTTCTCGCCAGGAGTCGGGATTTTCCCAGAACGACACCCATTGTCGGCAATGGACGCACCAAAATAACGCCGGCGCCAGTGAGTTAACCACCTCTGTCCTCTTTTCACCTATTATATTTTTCATGCATCATCCAACTTCCCAACCATCTTCCTGTTTCTTCACAGAATGCACGCTAGGTTCTTGTTTTTCTTCAGCACGAAGTTGAAAATGGAGTTGAGAAAAGGAGACACATGGTCAGCTGGTGATGTTAACAAGCTCCTTGCTGCCCTGAGAAGCTAGATGGAAATGGTTCAAGTTACAAGGGGGATCATCATCAGATCTGGGAGGACAAAGAGTAATTCATGAAGCTTCATTCCCTTCCCTCCCACCCTCTCTCAGTTACTGATGATCCCTATGGTCTGCCTTCACAGCAAAATCAAGATTAAGGATCTGAAGCAACCTCTTTCAGTTCTTCACTCCATCCAGTGTGTAGAAAAGCCAAGTGGAACATATGTCCAACAATGTTACAGTGGCCCCAGAAGGTCAGGGAAGCTTGGAGTGGCTAACCACAATCTTAGATCAATGCTTTTTAGTATCATCTTGTAATTAACATCAGCAACTAACACAGTGCTTGGCAACAGGTGCTTAACAAAGGTTGGTTGAGTAAGACATTTTCTTTTCTGCCAATGTCTACTTGAACACATAGGTGGAAGTCAGACAGAAGTAGTTAACTCTTTCAATGCCGGGATAGTATGGGTATATAGTAATCACATCAAGTCCATGTGTTTATTTAAGACATGTTCATATTACGGGTTTCTGATTTCAATGTTCTGGTTAGATGCTAGCTAAAATATTTTATTTAAGGACAACCACAATCAGAGTTTTGAAATTAGAACCATGGTAAATGTTAATTAGAAGGACAGATGAATTAAGAGCCCCAGGACCAATGTGTAACAAAACATCACAGCTCAGTCAAGTGACAACCTCTTTCAGTATTCCAATTCTAGATGGGTAATGATTCCAGAGCAAACCAGAAGTGTGAAGAAGGAAAATCTTATTTAATGGCTTTTGATGGTAAGAATCAGGATAAATCCAAAGTATGAAGGTTAAGAAGGATATATTTTAAAGTATGAATAAAATTTTAAACCTCAAGTCAAGAGGATCATCAAACTATGTAGTACTATGCAACTGCTTTGATCTTTCACATAGGAGGCAGGACAACAAGCAGGGGAAGAAATAATTTTGTAGGATTCAAAAATGTCTAGAGTGTGAGTTTAAATGACCAGTTATAGCTAACTGAGCTAAGAATATCCCAGAAAGCAATTCATACCACTACCATGACAATAAAAACTATCACATAAAGAAACAAAAGTACTTACTTTTTCTAGATTTTAAGAGACAGGTTTTTAAGAAATGATGATTATGTCTCATTTCTAAAAATTATGTCAACCAGAGACTTAGCAGGCAAAAGTGAACTGCTGGGTCTGCCCCCCACCATTGCTCTTTAAAATCATGTCTGTAAGGCCTTTTCTATGTCCATTCATGCACATGTTTCCATTTCTACCTTCCTTATGAAGCCAGTCATGCCAGAGGCTCTACTAGCAGTCTCTGAACACAAGAGGGACTTCTTCCAGACTCCTGTGCTCTCACAAAGCAGGCCTTAAATGAAGGTTCACCCAAATGACCATCCCAGCATCTCTTTCAATTTAACTGCAATTCTGGTTCCTATAGTTCACATGTCGTATCATAACCAGATTTACTATGAATCCTTCCTTTTACTAAAGTTTATAAAAAGGAAGGATTTCATAAGGTTGAGTTAATGATAAACCATAAGTGGTGAAGAGGAGCATGAGTAGGAGCGCAAATAGGTCAATAAGAGCTGAAACCACAGAATACTTAAGGGTCTCAACACAGCAAATTACAGATGCCAAAAGTAAGCACAGTGCACAACCAACCAACTACTCATTTTGCTCAGTAAAAGGCCAGTTTTGTATGGGTCAAATCTCAGGATCTAATGGGTGAGCTTTGTAGTCGTAACAGGGGACAGAGAGGATTCAGGTGTCCATCTTGCTGCAAATAAACCTGTACTGCTGGTTTATCTGGCTGCTTCACTTCTGGCAGAAGAGAGGAACAGAAAAACAGAAGCTAGCAAGTAACCTGTTCCCATAGGGTCCTCAAGACCTGAACCCCAGATCCAGATCACTTACAATCAAAATGTAACACCTCTCCTAGGCTCATCCTGTTACTTACTTCTGTGTTTATCCAAGATCCAGCCTGCGTTTCCTATAAAGCAAACCCTACACATCTTGCTACACTCTTTAGCAAGAGATTATGTATGTGTTAAGCTTAAGGGTTCCAGACCCCTCTATTTTTCTTCTAGATAACATCTTTTGTCCAAAGAAACAGGCATTTAAAGGCAGGCCTATTTCAGAAACAATAGAGGAACTGAATACCAACTAGCTCCATATAAAGTTATTTTACTAGAACAGAAATATATGTTCCAATCATTTTTGATGAGAAGTTGCTAAATTACCTTGGTTTGCCATTTAATTTTTTAATTTTAATTTCTAATTAATCCAATACATTAATTTCTAATCAATTTAGACATTCATATTTTTCTCTTACCTAGAATCTTAAAAAGAATTTTCAAATGCAGAATCGTACATTTATTACTCAAAAGATTTCCGGTTTTGTTTTTAATGTAAAGAGCATTTGAATAACTGAATTCACTGCTGTGATATGCTTTTCTAAATGAAGAAAAGGGGACATCTGTATATTACTTTGGCTGCTATATCTCTTGCCAAGGTTTAAAAGATGTTTGAGACATTTATAATCAGCTGTCAGTAAGAAAGATGACATTCCATTTTTCAAATATATGTATAGCTAAAAAGGCAGGTAATTCAACTTAAGATCTGTGGAACTCTAGATGTAATTCAGGTTAAAATAAACAAAATGTGTTCTTACCTTTAGGTCTTTCCAACTATCCAGGAGCTTGGTGGCCAAATCACTTATATCTACTGTTTTATCTGGCTGTTCCTGGCTCCTCTCACTCTCCACATCAGATACACCCTCCTCTTCATCCTGGGACGGGGTTTCCTCAGCAATGGTTTCTTCCAGTTTTGTGCCATTGCCTTCTTTGGGCTCTACTTCAGTGTCAGCCTCTGGTTCAGATGTGAGTAGCTTACTGGCTTCCACAGTGATTTCACTCTCAACTTTAGATTCAGGTAGCTGTTGTGTGAGTAGCTGTTGTGACTGTAACTCTTCCTCTTCTTCTACAGGGACGTTTTCTAACTGGTCAAGGTCCTCTTTGCCATCCTTGCCTTCCAGCTCACTGGTAGCATCAGAGATAGCACTGTCCATGCTATTTTCACTTATAATTTTAAGTCTGCGAAACATGAGCTTCTTGGGCGTGTCTGTGTCAGCTTCTGTGCTCATCTTGGCAGAAGGATCAGGTGTGTTGAGTGGTGTGTGAGCACGTGATGTATTCTCACTTGAATACCCATCTCCTTCACTCAACTGAGGAATGGCAGTTTTGGTCTGAGACCAGCGTTGAATAATTGGAAGTACTTTGCTTTCCTCCAACATATTTTTAGTAGGAATGGGTAAGTGTTCCAAAGTCTTTATAATCTGATTAAACACAATAAAAAAAAATCATACCACTTTACACAGTTGACTTTTCAAATCTCTGGTTGGGACTCAGATCATTTCTGAAAGACCTGTGGGTTTTCTTTACAGTCTTAATAAGACCTAAGTCTCTATAACTATAAAAGGATTAAATGTTATAATATTAGTTTCCTCTAGAAAGGAAGGAAAACTTTTTAAAGACTGACCAGCAAGAATAAAATGTGGAGCAGGTAACTGCTCACAATAGCAAACAGGATTGATTAATATCCTCTAGTTCTCAAACCTGTGTAGATTTTTTAAAATATATGTATTAGTGGACCTCATCCTGGCTATGTTTTCCTAAAGTTTTCCAAGACTGCAATATAGACTTGGGAACTATGCAACAACATATCTTTAAATGATATTTCACCCACAAAAAATGCAGCTATTACTTACCTCTTTTAGCCTCTGATAAACAGCTAACAAAAACTCCCTCTCCAGAGATAACCATCCCCTCCATTCTGAAATCCAAGAATTTCTTCCAAAGTACTCCCTAATGTAGATCTACAGAAACCCCAAAGTAGGTTGTTCCCCTCTACTTTCTAGATGGGATGCTGAATTCATTTAATCATTAATCATAGAACTATTTCATAAAGTCAACTATATCTGTACAAAAAGGAAGGGGGAGGGGCGGGGGAAAGGGAGGAAGGGCAGAAGAAATTTCAAGCCTTCCTCACCTTCTACTTATTGCCAAATCTCCCCAGAGAAGAACAGAGCAAGACAGCCACTTATTTGCTCACTCCTGTTTTTGTTTTTAAAGTACATTTTTAAATGACTTCAGTATTATATTAGAAACTATGATTAAAAAGAACTACATTTAAATTAGGTTAAGGGCGCCTGGTTGGCTCAGTGGGTTAAAGCCTCTGCCTTCAGCTCAGGTCATGATCTCAGGGTCCTGGGATCGAGGCCCACATCGGGCTCTCTGCTCAGCAGGGAGCCTGCTTCTTCCTCTCTCCCTGCCTGCCTCTCTGCCTCCTTGTGATCTCTCTCTCTCTGTCAAATAAATAAATAAAATCTTTAAAAAAAAAAAAAAACTAGGTTAAAAATATTATTTCATGGGAAGGTATAAATATCACAACTCCACTAATGACACTGCCAAGGAACATTTATTTAGATCTTTAAAACACTTATTGATTCCTCAAAATGTTCTTACTCTTGCTATTCCAGAATTCAGCTCTTCACTAATTTTTTAGAGCCCCCAAATTTAAGTTACACATGGGTTCCTATCTGTTTGAAACGATGGCTTTAGCAACAAACTGGATCTTTCATTCAACCATGATATATCTTGCTCTTGCAATTCCCAACTATGCAGTATCAACTACAGGGATAGTTTAGGAAAAACCATGAGGCAAACTCACTACTAGCAAGGTCTACGTAGAAGGTTATAGTTAGGACGCCTGGGTAGCTCAGTGGGTTAAGCCTCTGCCTTCAGCTCAGGTCATGATCTCAGGGTCCTGGGATCGAGGCTCGCATCAGGCTCTCCGCTCAGCAGGGAGCCTGCTTCCCCCTCTCTCTCTGCCTGCCTCTCTGCCCACTTGTGATCTCTCTCTCTGTCAAATAAATAATCTTTAAAAAAAAGTTATAGTTATAGGAATGACACTGAGATGATAATATTTATTTAATTCCAGCAGTAAATATAATGCTAAATTCTTTATCACTGATATTATCACTCAACCTAAGCACTCTATATAGCGGTTTTAAGAAATAAGCAAATTATGTTTATTTGAATAACAAATATGCAAATTATGTTTATTTGAATGTGAACTGACCTCTTCCTGAAGCTTCTGGTTACTTTCCCGGCCATCACCTAGTTCTGCCATCCAAATCCACAACAAAGACAGCCCATGACGTTCCAGAAAAGACTTCAGGCAAGACTGTGAATGTGTGTTCTTCCGTGGGGGAAGGGAAGCAGGATGTAGGGTATTGGGGTGGGGATGGAGTGGGATAGGCAATACCAGACAGAACATTAAAAAGGATCCACAGAGAGGAATAAAAAGTCTGTCTACATTCACAAAACACCTAGAAACTCTAATGTAATTAATGCAACTAAAACTGTACAAATAAATGCTTTAAAGTAAGAGATTATAATCTTTTTTGATACCTAAATTGTATCCAGTCAACTTGGACTTCATATAAATAGACATTACAGAAAAACATAAATGTCATTTACAATGAAATTCAATTCTGAAGGACTAAGAACCAAATTACATTCACCATTTTTATTGAAAAACATAAAACTACAGTAGTCTAAATCATTTTCATTTCTATTCCTTTCAGATGCTTGTTCAAAAGGCATTTTTCTCTTAGTTTTCTTTTAAATTATCCTTTTTTTATTGTTCAACTTCTTATGGCATACTTAATAAACTGGAGTAAACAAGATTACTGTTAAAATTCCTTGCTTCAAGATCCTGTGGTAAAAAATGGCCTTGGCATACTAATAATGATAGGGGGCACTGTATCAAATGTCATGAACTGTTATGCAAAAAAATCCCACCATGTTCTTTGACTGGAGAGAGAAAGCAAACAATATCTACTAAAAAACTAAATGATGCCGAACTCTTAAGCCATTTTTAAGAGTACAAACTTTGAAAGTCATATAGAATTCACAAACATTTTAAAAATAAAAATAACTCTTCTCAGAGTTATCCCTTCTCTTGTCATCATTCTAGATTGTAGTTTAGATGCCCCAATTCAAATTCAGAAACAAAAAATAAATTAATATCAAAGAGCTCACCTGTATAAGCTCAAGACAGGTAAGTTTCTGCTCCAAGGTTTCAATTCTAACCATGAGCCGGGATAAGCTGAGCACCTGGTTTTTATCAGAGAGACCCTCACCATTCTCCATCAGAGCTTCTAACTCTCCATCCACCTGCCATAACAAAGAAAAGTATCTGGTTATAAAAACAACAAATGCGCCACTAATCTAAGAATCAAACAACCTAAAAAGATGCTCAACCTTGCCAGTGATAAGGAAAACACAATTAGACCCAAAGTGGGAAACCATGTCATATTTATTAATCTGGGGGAAAAAAATTAAGTCTAATAATATCGAGTCTAGGCAAAGATGTAGATCAAAAGGAATTTTATATACTGTTGATGAAAGTAAAAACTAGTATGATCAAGTTGAAAAGCATTTCATTCACTCATCAAATTTTTACCAAGTACTTATTACATGTCAAGTAGAATCCAAAATGTTAAAGTCACTGCAATGAACCAAAACAAACAAAAATCTCCTCTTATAGGAGACAAAGAACAAATGTTAGGTGAAAAGTATGCCAGAAAAAATAAAGCACTGGCTTCAAAAATAAAATATTTGTATCCCCTATGTATAGCACTGCACACCTAAGAATAAATCCTAGAGATACTTCTAGACATAAGTATTCACAGAATTATACCACACTCACTGAATGACCATTGTAATAGCAAAAAACTATTAACAAACGCCTATGGGCCAGGTTGTATAAATTAGCATTTTCATACAATGGATTATTATAGCACAGTGAAAGGAATTAAGTGCAGCCCAATGCAGTAAGATTCATCAATCTTATAATGTTACATGAAAAAAGTCCCAGGAGATTACATGCTACATGACTGTTTTTATAAACCTCAAAAACAAAATTTTCATAGACGCATGCCTGAAAAAATCAATTTTAAAAAGGCAATGGAGGTAAGACACAAAATTCAAAACAGGGGCTAAGCAGGAAGGAAAGAAGTGCTCACAAGTGGCTCTTTTATAATTACGCCTTATAACTTACATATATTCTCTGGAAGTTTCAAATATTACATTTAAATAATGGGGAAACAACAAAAAACCCACCAATGATTGTTTTCCAGCTGTGTTATAAAAGATATAAAGATGCCTCACAGAACATACTATTGGGGAGATAAAATTAATTCATATGAAAACAAACAACGAACCATTCATTGTAAAATGTTAAAAAAACTATGAAGGAAGGGAATGATTAGAATGAGAGTCACCAGAAGCAGGGCTAGCAATAGGTTAAGATAAAGGAGGGAGTGAAGTAGAGGGAAAATCTTGAGCACAGGGAAATGGAAAATTGTGATAGTGCCTAGCTTGGCCAGGCTGGAGCAGATAAAGTATGGTGAGGAAGTGAGAAAAACCTCATCAAAAGGAAGGCTGGTGTTAGATCAGAAGATCTTGGAGGTGATATATAAAAGAATCTGTATTTGATGTGACTGAGCAAGAGAGCTCTATTACTGAATCCAAAAAAGGGAAATAATCTGATCAAAATGGAATTTGAGAATAATTAGTGTGGCAATAACAAAATAAAATCTACACAAGATAGCAACCAACACAGAAGAGATATAAAGACAGCATTATTAAAAAAAATAATAGATTATTTATTTATTTATTTGACACAGAGATAGAGATCACAATTAGGCAGAGAGGCAGGCAGAGAGAGAGGAGGAAGCAGGTTCCCCGCTGAGCAGGGAGCCCGACTCGGGCCTCAATCCCAGGACCCTGAGATCATGACCTGAGCCAAAGGCAGAGGCTTTAACCCACTGAGCCACCCAGGCACCCCAGTCCTTCACTTTCAAGACAAATTTTTCAGTCTAGGATTACATTATAAATTGTCTATATTAGTGTTAATGGATATTTGAGTTGTTTCTACTTTTTCTAATATAAGCAATGCTGCTGTGACTCCAGATACACATCCATTCACCTTCAGTAAATAATTCCAAAGTGTTTTCAAAAGTGGTTGTACCCAGGGACAGCTGGGCGGTTCAGTCAGTTAAGTGTCTGCCTTCTGCTCAGGTCATGATCCCAGGGTCCTGGGATTGAGTCCCGCATCGGGCTCATTGCTCATTCTCCCTCTGCCTGCCACTCCCCCCTGCTTGTGTGCTCGCTCTCTCTCTCCCTCTCTCTGACAAATAAAATCTTTAAAAAAAAAAAAAAAGTGGTTGTATCTATTTACACCCCACCAGCAGTGTAGATCCTGTTCTTATGAGTCATGAGACTTTTTACCAATCTGATTAAGCACGTAAATGACATCTGATAGTTTTAATTGATACTCCCCTAATGAGGTTGACCATCTTTCTGTGTTTATTGGTTATTTGGACTAGTGAAGTATCTGGATGTTATCTGTTTTTCTTTTGTGCTGGCTTTTTCCTTATTGATTAGTAGGAGTGCTCTATATATCCTGGATATTAAAACTTGTTTGTTCTGTGTTGAAAGCAAGTATGTACCTTTTCACCCTCTTTATTGTGTAAATTAGTTATCATTAGTTTCACAAACTCAAGAGATTAAGAGAAGTTTCAGACTATTTCCTGTTTGTACTTTACAAACTACAAATATCATCACGTAATAGGGACTTACTATAACTCCACCAGCTAAGTATTTAGTTACCTAGTAAATTACATCGGGTAATTAATTACCTGGTTTGTGACATCCCCAAAAAAGACAACCAACTTCAACTGGAAGACCTTGCAGCTTTGTTAAGGAGATGACTATATATAAATGCAATCATAATAGCAAGAAATAAAAAACTGTTTACCAATCAAGGGCTGCAATGGGGGTTGCAGGCTATAGTACTATTAACATATTCTTCTTAATAGTTAAAATATGCAAAACTACATTTTAAACTGTCCTATCTTTCCTCTCCATAGCATCCTCTACCCAAAAGAATTCCCAAGACTCAACTATAGCTGACTAGAATTCAGAATCTAGCCATGCAGGAGGGAATTTCAGTGGGAGACAATCCAAGTAAAAGTAAACTAGAGTTCAACTCTTCATTACAGTCAGGGGAAATAACTCTCCTAGGAACCTAAAATCGTTCTGGGTCATTTCTCTATCTGGGCAAAGTTTTAGCCAAAGCATTCTATTCCACAGTAACTTCAAATTCATACCTGGAGCAACCCATGATGACTAGATTCATGTTGCACCTAATTTAATCTGTAATGCCAAAGACTATACTGACACGGACACACCATAATCAGAATAAACACAAGCAAACAAAGAAAAGGCATGTCTACATTTTGGTGCCTTGGGATTGTTCCTGAATCTTATCAGATAGAAAGCCATTAGATAATGATATGATGGAGGTAGAGCACTGCCTAAGAAACCATCATATTACAAAGATACTCCCCACCAATAATACAGTTTTTAAAAAATGTTTATTCTGTAAGCTTTGAGAACAGGAGATAGTCAAAGGAAGTTTTTATGGAGATTTTAGCATAGGTCAACACGTTTCATGACTATTTTGTGGCTGTTCTAATAAACTATCAAAGAAAATGAGAGTTAAAAATAAAAGCAAACTTAATGGAGTTTAGAGAAAAATTTCCTGCAACATCCAACTCAAGAAGGCTAACAGGCTAGGACCCAGTGACCCCACTTCCATGGGTATACCTTAAAGAAACATGTACAGAAGAGACATGTACAGATACTGTGACATTAATAGCAAAAGCTTAAAAACACTAGTGTTTAATAGGACTATAAACTCATATGATGAAAAACTTTATAGCAGTTAAAAATATGTTTACATATTTTAATATGTAAAATTTTAAAATAAGAGTAAAAAAAAGTATTGCAGAAATAAACACATTATACCATTTCTAAAACTCTATACAAAACTTTTTTTTTTTTTTTTTGGACAGAGAGAGAGATCACAAGTAGGCAGAGAGGCAGGCAGAGAGAAAGGAGGAAGCAGGCTCCCTGCTCAGGCCTGATGCAGGCTGATCAGGCTCCCTGATGCAGGCCTCGATCCCAGGATGCTGAGATCATGACCCGAGCAGAAGGCAAAGGCTTTTAACCCACTGAGCCATCAAGGCGCCCACTCTATACAAAACTTAATAAACTTTAAAATTTATTTTCTGGCACACAGAAACATTGGCTGTTATGACCACAATTGTCCGAGTTAGGAGAGGATGGAACTGCTCTCTACAACTTGCAGTGCAACGTAACAATTAAGAGCAAAGACAAGAGCTAGTTCATTTCCATTATCTACTGGGTGATGCCTTATTAGTGTTCTCATCTGTAAAAAGGAAAACGTCCTGGGGCTCCTGGGTGACTCAGTGGGCTAAAGCCTCTATCTTCAGTTCAGGTCATCTAAACAGTAATTTATACTTAATTTATGCAGCCATTTATAATTCTTACTGTATTGGTTCCTGAAAAGCCCAGGCATGAGCTAACTGCTTAAGAATCATAGGGGAATTTGCTAACTAATCCCCTTAGACCCCTAGCTTCTAGCCCTCCACTAAGATTCATAGGTCTAGGGATGGACCCAGAAAGGTGCATTTTCACTGTGGGCCCTGCCAGGTGGTTCTGAGGATGAAAAATACTGCTTTGGTGAAGGGATCCTCAGAAAAAGGGAGGGGGGATTTTAAAAAACAACATGAAGTCCTTATCCCAGGCAAGAGTCCCTTTATTACAAGATAGCTCCCTCCTGCAGTAGTAACTGAGGTGAGCTGGGGTAGAAAAAAGACTATCAATTACTATGCTAACGTAGTAAATGAAAAGACCACTTTCACCACTCCATTCTCACTCTTGGGTTCCCTGTGACCTCTCAAAACTCATCTTATACTCCAAGGAGGGTTTTCAGAGATTGTAAGAACACTTGCAAACTTTTAAGAGTTCCAAATAAAAAACAAACCAATATGAAAAGATTAGGAATGCAGATCAGACTTAAGTAAGTAGTAGATAAACATTTAATTTGTATTTAGGATTAGGAGTTTTACAGGTTCCAAAAAAAACTATTAGCACCTATGTTTACAAGATGACTTCAATAGTTCTCTGTACCTAATTCTAATCTCTATGAACCTGAAATAAAAATAGCAACCACACTTCTTTTCCTGATTATCTCATCTAATCCTGACTTTCTCTGGTTGTAGTTTGACTTTTCAAATTTCAATCAGAAAAGCTACCTCCCTTCTTAAAACGTATATGGTAAAAGTTGAAAGAAAAGGACAAAACACTTACTGAATCCTTCTTACGGGACCGCTCCTTCTTCATTTTTCCTCCTGCTGCTCTGATACTGACTCTGTTCTCTCCTCCCAGGTAACCTCGGCAATTAGCTGACCCACAGAAACATTTCTGAGCTTCTTTTCTGTTCAAAGAGCACAGGAGAGATGTTATGTGAAAGTAAACCATATAAAAATGTCAGCAATGTAACAATCACATAGAAAAGAGAAGTCTATTCAGTCTAAAACAAGTAATTATTTTAAGAGACTCCAACAAACCTGGTACTATTTAAAGGAAATGCCTGAAAATTGCTCTTAAAAAACTCATTCTTTTTCCAACCTTCCTTTATTAAAATCAGCCAAGAAGTTAATGAGTAATTTCTTCATTTTATGAGTACCTACCTACTAATGTATAAAAATAAAAGATCATATATATATTTGAGCTGAGAACAAAACTGCTTAAATAGTTCAACAACTCTTATATGTAAATAGGCACACAGAATAAACAAAATGTACTGTTATAAATACATATACACAGATATAAAATTCAGTATGTATAGGATACTTAAAAGGAAACACATGTAAAAGTTACCACATAAGGATGAGATACTAATAAGAAATGTAGTTAAGAAGTAAATATAACCATGGAGTCAAGGAAAAGTGGTGGAAAGAATTCAGACCTAAGTCTACAAGCTTGGGTACAAACCATCACGGCCATTTATTTATTCTGTGACCTGAGAAAAGCATGAAAAACTATACCAAAGGTAAACTGATAGATTTAGCTTGTGACAGTAGTAATCAAAGGCATAAAAATAAATTATTCAATAAATAGAGCAGGACATCACAAACAACACTTGATTTCTAGTACTCTTTCCTTCAAAGAGGACAGTGCAAACATAAGAGGAAAGAAATATGGAGCCCTAGATACAACCTGGTCGGCACTCATTCCCTGACTGCTACACCACTGACTGCATAGATCCATTAGTTCACAAGGTGCTGCAAAACGGTGATACTATTACTACTTCATTTATTAGCTGAAATGACCTCCAGAAGAACTTCCTCTCATCAACTATTTGGCTTAACTTAAAGTAGAATGCACTTGGGAAAGGCAGGATAAATGCTTGACTTCCCCCCCCTTTTTTAACTTTTAAACTACTTTTTAAAAATCGTGAATTGATTTATTCACCAATGTTCACTGCAGCATTATTAGCAATAGCAAAAAAAACGGAAACAACCCAAATGTGCATTAACATGTAAATGGAAAAACAAAATATGGTATATACATGCAGTGGAATATTATTTAACCATAAGAAAGGAATGAAATATTGGTACATGCTACAACATGAATGAACCTTGAAAACACTGAATGTTTTCTAAATGAAGTCACAAAGGACAACATTTATAGGATTCCACATATGTGAAACATCCAGAAAAATCCAGATATAGAAAGTAGATTAGTGTTTGCCAGGGGCTAAGAAAAGAGGGAAATGGGGCATGACAGCTTAATACATATGGGGTCTGCTTTTGGGGTGATGAAAATGTTCTGGAACTAGATAGTGGTGATAGTTGTACCAAATGTGATTGTACTAAATGCCACTAAACTGTACATTTAAAAGTAGTTAAAAAGGTGAATTTTACATTACGTGACATTTTCCACAATAAAAAATATCTAAAACATGAAAAAAAATCATGAATTGGTTCCCTTGTATTACGACTAATGCAGTTTTATTTTATTTTTTTTTTAAACATTTTATTTATTTATTTCAAAGAAGGAGAGAGGAGAGAGATCACAAGTAGGCTCAGAGGCAGGCAGAGAGAGGAGGAAGCAGGCTCTCTGCGGAGCAGAGAGCCCAATGCGGGCCTCGATCCCAGGACCCTGAGATCATGACCTGAGCTGAAGGCAGAGGCTTTAACCCACTGAGCCACCCAGGCACCCTGCAGTTTTATTTTTAAAGTATCATTAAATCTCATGGGTTTTACATAATAGGTTTCAAATCACTGTAGTTATTATCCTTACTGATACTTAAGTGTTAATGAGAACTCTCCCACTAGTATAAGAGCCTATTCAAGCGGGCTCAAAGTCCCTTTGACATGACTCTTCATCTATTGTAACTGGTTTTCTGACACAACAAAATAATCCAAGATCACCTTGTTCAATTTCTGTCTTAACTTGAAATCAGACTTCTCCAAGGAACCCTGTTCCTTTTAGTGGGGTTCTATGAAACCACAATATAGATGCTAGGGGCATTCACTGCTACTGCGTCAATTATTTTGATTAGAGAGAACAAGTAAATCATCTTTCACAGTACAATGTGGTACAGATCAGAAAAAATTAGTCATGAACTGGTAACTGAAAGATTAATGATGGATACACAGATATTTATTATACTATTCTCTTTATATGCACGCGCGCACACACACACACACACACACACTCTAGACATTTCCGTAATAAAAAGGATCTTTTTTAATTACATATGGAACACAATTATATAAATAAGACAGCATGAAATTCAGAAAATTATGTAGTTCATTTACAAATCCCTTAATGGCCTCAAGTGTCACACAGTAGGAAAAACACACAAAACTAAAAGAGTAAAGACCTGGTGGCACATGTAACTTTTTAGTAGTTCACATCAAAGTTTTATATCTCCATATCTGAACAGTCTATTGCCCCATCAGAAGAAGCAAAACAATAAAAACAATACTCACCCATATCTTTGGAACTGATAGTCAAATGTTAACTCTGAGCCTGAAGGAACCAGTTTGGTGGTAAAAAACCCGACCCTCAGTTGTCCGTTCACAGTCCACTGAGATGTTGTTTTTAAAAGAAAAGAAATTAGTAACTGATTAATCTGTGTGTTTTTCTTTAAAGTTCATCATCTGCCTTAATTACGCATGTGCCTTTAGATAATAAAAGCTTTTCCAAACAGCAAATAGGGAACTTTTAAAATAAACATATTTTTACTCTTATTTAATACCACCAGATTATCATCTATAATTTGTCTCTAATAAAAGTAACTGCTACTTTAACTTGTCTAATATACATTTCCACACAGTAAATATTCATTTATACTAAAAGTAAACAAATAGGGAATGCTTGGCATCACTGACTATAATTATTAGCAAATTGGTATTACCTTTTTTTTTTTTTAAGATTTTTTTTATTTGACACAGAGAGAGAGAGATCACAAGTAGGCAGAGAGGCAGGCAGAGAGAGGAGGAAGCAGGCTCCCCGCTGAGCAGGGAGCCCGATGCGGGCCTGATCCCAGGACCCTGAGATCATGACCTGAGCCGAAAGCAGAGGCTTTAACCCACTGAGCCACCCAGGCGCCCGGTATTACCTTATGTTAAAAGTAACTGTACTCTAAGATAAGACGGAGCATGGAACCATGTAAACAATGATGTCAAGTGTTTAATTTCAAAAAGTGATGGTCAGGGCGCCTGGGTGGCTCAGTGGGTTAAAGCCTCTGCTTTCGGCTCAGGTCATGATCTCAGGATCCTGGGATCGAGGCCCGCATCAGGCTCCCTGCTCAGCGGGGAGCCTGCTTCCTCCTCTCTCTGCCTGCCTCTCTGCCTACTTGTAATCTCTGTCAAATAAATAAAATCTTAAAAAAAAAAAAAGTGATGTTCATACGACTGAGGTTAGTGAAAGAGAAAGAAAACATGAGAACAGGTGCATGAAACTCAAGAATTAAAATGGGAGTAAATACACAGGGGTCAGAAAGTTGTAGCTCCAGAACATGTAAGATGTAAGTCAACTGTAGAGCTCCTGTCCAGACCATGTGAACATGTTACTGATGAAAAAAACCCAGACTTAAAGAGATGAAGGGACACAGTACAATTGGAGTCTCACAGTTAGACATGCGGCCACCAGCTACAGGCAAAACTAGAACTAGAACTTAGGTTAAATGATCATGGACTGGGTTCTCCTATTTATTATATGGCTTGGCTCTTAGAGGAGCTATATCTAAGATCTATTAATACACGGATTCAAAGGACAAAAAATATCCAGGAATCAAAAACACTATTTGAATATGAGATGGAACCATTGATATTACTTCTCTAGGGAATGGGTCCATAGCCTTTTTTTTTTTTTTTAAAGATTTTATTTATTTATTTGACACAGAGAGAGAGAGATTACAAGTAGGCAGAGAGGCAGGCAGAGAGACAAGGAGAGGAGGAAGCAGGTTCCCTGCTGAGCAGAGAGCCTGATGTGGGCCTCGATCCCAGGATGCTGAGATCATGACCTGAGCCGAAAGCAGAGGCTTTAACCCACTGAGCCACCCAGGTGCCCTGGGTCCATAGCCTTCTTAGCCTAAAAAAGAACCAATGTCTAACATATTAGTTGTTTCATCTAAGCTCAAAATACAAATTATAGAGTACTAAAATCATTATCTCAAAATGTTTTAACAAATTCAACGAATGAATTTATCAAGTGTCAACTATGTGCCAGGCATAGGGACATAGAGATGAGCAAGACCCAGAGCCTAGCCTTATTGAGGAGAAGCAGTATAACCACATGTATATCACATATAATCCTTCTCATCTGTGGCTATTCAGCTCCTTTTGTTATTAAAACACCCAAATTTGGCACCTGAATAAGAGCTGATAAAAATCTGAATAGAATAGTACACGCTGGACTTCATCAAAATTAAATTTCAATTTTGGTACCTCTGAATAATAGTAAATAAAATTTATGGTCAAAGAGAGGTAATAATTAAATGCAAAGGGAGTTCCTGGATTGGATCCTAGTCCAGAAATATGACAGATGGCAAAGCCTGAATAAAGACTTTAGATTAGTTAACAGTTAATAGTATTTCTTGGATTGGGAAATTGTATAGTGGTTAGTGACAATGTGAGCATTTTGGGAAGCTAGGTGAAGCATATGGAACTCTGTACTGTTTCTGCACTATTTTATAAACCTAAACTTATTTCAAAATAAGATTTTTAACAATAGAGTAGGAAAAAACAATTGAAATGATTAAAAAAATAAAATCCATGGGTACCCTTGATACAGAATCTAAAATTAAGAGTACAGCAATTTTTTTTTAAGATTTTTATTTATTTATGACAGAAATAGCGAGAGGGAACACAAGCATGGGGGAGCTGGAGAGGGAGAAGCAGGCTGGGGAGCCCGATGCAGGGGTTCAATCCCAAGACGCTGGGATCATGATCTGAACAGAAGGCAGACGCTTAACAACTTAACCACCCAGGTGCCCCAAGAGAACAGCAATCTTGAACAAATATCCCAAACTCTAAATCTACCTCAACTTACTTTTTGAGTTTCACAGTTTGGTTCACAGCTGTGATTCATGAAACGAGAACAGTTTCCTTTCTGAGTGGCATCTATTATCTAGGGAAAAGGATCATTTTAAGAGTTAGAAATGAGACCTTAAAATGAGACCTTAAAATACATGTATATTTTGCAAATGAAAGGCATTAGGCAAGTATACGACCTACATTCCCAATCCCGCCTCCTCTTTCATGTATAGACACATCCAAGTGACAAATATCCAACTACCTCCTCTGGGAGATCTGCTAACTATAAATATCTTACTTATAAGCAAAATTATCTCCATATCTATCAATATCTCTTCCATTGACTTTTAGTTACTTCTTCTATCCTCTTATATTCCAATCTCACTTCATGTGTATAAAACTCCATTTTAAAGTGCATGTTATACCACAGTGCAGTAGCTCTCAAACTAGAGTGTATATCTGAATTCCCTGGAGAGCTTGTTAAGAACTCCTGCTGGACCCACCCCCACAGTTAGATTCAACAGGTCCTGGGGCAGGACCTAGAATTAGGTTTTCCAGGATTGAATAAAAAGACAACTATGAGAATCTAGCTAAATTTTATTACACTAGACATTAAAGAGATTTGTAAAAATGTAAAACAATGGCACTCCTATTTAAAACAAAAATTATTTGAAAAGGCTTTATTTTCATAAAAACATCTATGTCCACATCTAATGGGCTTGTTGCTTTTCAGTGGTTAATAAGTATTTTTCAATTTCTCAGTTTTAATTTTTATGTACTGACAAATATAACCCACATCAAAAAACAACTCTTTGGGGGTATTAGTCATTTTTAAGAGTTATAATATGAAGCATGTATGTTTACATTTACCTATATATGTAAATATCTCCCTCTCCCACTTTTTGCAAACAAAAACTATATATACTATTCTCCCCTCTTTTTTATCACTTAATGTCTTTTAAAGATCTGTCCATATCAATGACTCTTTTAAACTCAACAATTTCCTGATCAGTTTCAAAGCCAACATATTCATGCTGCTCACCTCATCATTCTTCAGGGCCATGAAATAGTAGTGGATGTTTTTGTTTCGTGCATACTCCTTTACCCGGGCTTTAAACTCTTTATGATCAAGTACTTCTCCACAATATTCTAGCACAAAGGTGTTCCTGGCAAAACAAAAGGGAAACAATAGCACTTCCTGCCTAGGAGTTATACGGAAAACATATATCCATGTAAAAAATAATGAATTTAATGAAATATAAGTGAATAAATTTGGTATTACACAAGATATAACTAAAATATATGTAAAGAACCTAGCATCTGAGGCTTTCTCCCTCCTAATATTTTTCAAAAAATGTTGATTATAAGACACTTTTACATTTATACATACTACCAAAATATGTATTCCTGATCAAACTAGGTATTACAACAAACACTCAAGGGGCGCCTGGGTGGCTCAGTGGGTTAAAGTCTCTGCCTTCAGCTCAGGTCAAGATCCAGGGTCCTGGGATCCAGCCCCGCATCGGGTTCTCTGCTCAGCAGGGAGCCTCCTTTCTCCTCTCTCTCTGCCTGCCTCTCCGCCTACTTGTAATCTCTCTGTCAAATAAATATATAAAATATAAATAAATAAAAAATAAAACAAACACTCAAGTCTGGTTTATTATCATGAAAATAGTGATTTACAGCTGAGAAACAGCTCTGAAGAAATCAGGAGGCACTGAAATATTAAAGGCTTTATGTTCTAAGAGAAAAGATGGTAATTTAAATACAGCAGCCCTTCTACTACCTTTATTCAAAGGTTTCTTAAGTTGTTAAAAGTCAAATAGATCTTTTCTCTCACTGCATCCTCTGTGAGTTTTCTCTAGTATTTATCAATAATCATGATTAATCTCTCTCCTTGGCATCTTTCGGTTACCTTCCACCCCTGATTGGTCTTTCCTTGCTTATTTAGTATCTTCAATAGAGAAGAAATAAGTATATTATATACAGAGAATGTCATGGTATTTAACACTAACTAGCAGCTTAGCTCCAAAGCTTTCCTCATTCTGTGCATATCTCACAATATGTCCTGTTCAGTGGAAATGATCTACCAGTCAAGATCTAATAGTTTGGAACTAAAACATGAAACTGACACTACCATCAGCATATGGAAGTTATACAAGTAGAAAAATGCAGGAAAACTGGAAATATTCAGTCCGAGTGTATTTTATCAAAGCAGGGTTCTTTGTGAGAAGCTTAGAAAGCTAAACAGTTTTAGGAAACAACCGAAAATATTTTCTTTTTTTAAAAATTTTTATTTATTTACTCATCAGAGAGAGAGCGAGAGAGAGAGAGAGAGAGAGAGCACGCACAAGCAAGGGAAGTGGAAGGCAGAGGGAGAAGCAGACTCCCTGATGAGCAAGGAGCCCAACTCAGGACTCGATCCCAGGACCCAGAGATCACGACCTGAGCCAAGGGCAGATGCTTAACCAGCTAAGCCACCCAGGCAACCCCATAATAATCATTATTAAACTTCAGCGTAACAAACACATTATTTTCCTACAGAGTAGCTAACCAACTTCAACAATACAAAAATGAAGTGAAAGAGGATTAAGACATAACTTACGAAGGAAGGTCTTTGGCAGCTCTCAAGCCCCAGCCTTTCTTTTCTGTGAGTATGACTTCCACATCTGCATGCTGTTTTCTCTGAAACCGTCTATTGGAACAATAATCCCCATTTGGACACCGAGAAGAACTGAAATGAGAAGTGGAGAAAATTAATTCTTCAAAGCAGAATCTCTAATGACACACAGGATGCAGATAAAAACAAACAACAACAAAGAGATACAACAACGGCACCTGCCTGGGTGCAGAAAGAGGAAACAGGCCCACTTGAGGAATGGAGAACAAAACAGAAGATGACTGGTAGAGAAGTGGGCTGTGAGAAGATTGAAGGGCAGGTTGTTGATCTACTATGAAGAGTTCTGAACACCAGCTTAAATTTGAACCTGATCCTGACAAACTCTAAGTTTGACTGTGGAAAACACATGAAGAAAGGTATCCTATACTTCCTATCTCTTTAGCAAGGGTGGAAGGAAAAGTCAGAAAAATGCAGAGGCCAGAGCTACTATGTCAAGTTAGGAGAATAGTGCTAACTCTTCTGTCTCCTCTTCTTACATGTGTATGTCATCTCTACTTTTAATTTAATAAAGGAATACCAAAGTGCTTTCTCTTTATTTTTCTGAGGTATAGGTTTTATTCTCGTAACACTAGAACATGGGCAAAACCAAAAACTGAGTTTGAAAGAAAACAGTTTATTAACACTAAAAACAAGGTATCTGTAAGTCGCCTTCATATTCTCTCCATGTTAAAAATGATACATTTTTCATCAATCAAATTGGTAAAAAAAAATCACTTTAATGTAAAGATGTTTATGGCTTATAAGAAAAATATAGAAGCAAATGTCTCTCGATAGGAGATAAGTATGAGTTAACTATAAACAGCCTATATAAAGCAGCCTAGAGAAGATTTAGGTAAGTATGCATGTGTAGCTCTGAATAGGTCTTCAAAACCTATTTAATTGTGTGTTCATGTGTGTTTGGGCCAGGGTGCAAGGGTAAGATTCAAAAAAAGTACACATGGTAAAGATTTCATTTCCATACATAAAAAGTGGAAATATCTATAAATGTTGGTATAAGTATAAAAAGTATCTGGAAAGACCAGAAATAGAGGGTTTGGGGTTTGGAAGACATTTTACTTTATGCACTTTTGAAATGCTAGGGTTTTATCTCATTTTATAGTAAAAGCTAAAAAATACCAACATTTACCTCTCAGGACATGAACATTACAAGAGATAAAAGGTTACTATGTTAGTATTAGGGCTACTTTACAGAGAACTGACAACATATATTATAATGTACAATGCAAGGGAAAGCTGTCTCCTCATAAACACTATTATACATTGGCGATTTCATTGCTTATACATACTCAACAACAGGTAGAAGGAGAAAGGTTCAATCTAATTAATCACTAATTCTTTCTACTATTTTGAGATAGTTAATAGAATGATTGAGCAAAATCAGAACATCTTAATTTACTTACCATTCAATCATGAGGAGACGATTAAGACAATCTTCCCCACATGCTATTTCACCTTGAGCTCTTTCATCTTTTGAAAGAGGTGTACACTCACACTGCATTCGCTTAATATCCCGATGGGATTTATTCTTCTTTCTATTTGGTAAAATTTCATAAGAATTGGTTTAGGAAATCTCCTGGCAATGATACAACATAATCAAATATGTGCTAAATTTCAATAGCTTCACATTTAATGATTCTGGTTAAGTCAAACATTCAAAAGGAAGAAAACATCTCACTAGCATCTGTGAGACTGAAAACACTAAGACGTATGTTGCAAAGAGAATGAGAGGCAACCTTTTAGCCCTGGCAAATGGGAGCATAGGGTAAGTTCAAGTCTATCATTTTGGACTCAGCCCTCATTTCCTAGAACTTTTCAGCTAAGCCTCAAATTCTGAGCAATTTCAAGTGTTAACTGTCATATTTGGCTCAGGAAAAAAATAGGTTAAACTCATGAGCATCAAAAAGTGACACAGTTCCGCTGCTTAAAATGAGGTTTAAGAATCAGTCCTCCTGGGAATGCCTGGGTGGCTTGGTAGGTTGGGCATCTGCCTTTCGGCTCAGGTTATGATCCTGGAGTCTTAGGATTAGGTCCTACATCAGGCTCCTTGCTCAGTGGGGAGCCTGCTTCTCTCTCTGCCTGCTGCTCCCCTGACGAATAAATAAATAATCTTAAAAAAAAAAAAAAGGAATCGGTCCTCCTGGATAAGCAAATAATGGTTGAGGAAGAAAAGATATTTAATTTATAAAATATAGAGACTGAGGAAGAAAAGAAGTTGCTAAAAAAATAAATTAAAAAATAAGAAGTTTTTTTTTTTCTCTTAGAGAGAGAGAGCACACAAGCACATGCGCACACAAGGAATGGAGAAGGAGCAGAGGGAGACGGAGAGAGAGAATCTTAAGCAGGCTCCATGCCCAGCTCAGAGCTCGATGCAGGGCTCGATCTCACGACCCTGAGATCATAACCTGAGCCAATATCAAGAGTCAGATGATTAACAGACTGAGCCATCCAGGCACCCCTAAAAAAATAAGACTTTTTAATTAAGAGTTTAACTCAATAAATCTTTCAGAGAATCTTTCAGTAAAATCTTTCTAAAAATCTTATTTAAAAAAATTAAATGATTAAAAAAAGAATGAAGTATAATTTACACAACTGTAGCACAGAATAATAAGGTATTACAGAATAATCAGAGGACTAAACTTTCTCAACACAGACTAACTGATTTGGGGGTAAAAAGGGAAACTGTTAGAAGTTGATTGGATTCATAAATACCTACGCCAGAGTTTGCAAAGAAAAAGTGAAAATGTGATTATTTCCTAGTCTTTATGTTGAACTCTCTTTCTGACCCCTGTCAAAAAGGGGGGAAAAAAAAAAAATCAAAGGTGGTTGAAGAGGATCTCCTTCTTAAGATTAAGGCAGTCTGATTCTCCAACTATCAGACAGTGAAGAACACAGCTGCTCTATGTGGCTGTCTTAATCTCCTAACTAATCTGCTTTCATCTTCAACATATGTTCTATTACAGTCCCAATTTATAAAGAATGCCCTGATAGTTTCAACTAAGTTTGAGTAACAAGAATGACTCATCTGGATCAATTCAAGATATCATTCATTAATAAGTGTATGAATATTCTTAGCCTGAAGAAACGGAACTAAAGATAAACCAAGTATCTATTCACAAGTACTTTAAGAACTGTAATTTTGAAAAATCAGCAGCTTTATTTTGTATTGCTCTGTAAGGACAAATGAGCAGATGCAGATAATCCTATTTTCATTAAACCTAAGAAAAAATTTTCACTATACTCAATACCATTTTATAATTTGTGTTCTTGGTGGCTCCTAAAGGCCCAGCATATAACAACAGGCGCTTTAAAAATGTTGAATGTATATATAAATGTTTCCCATTCCAAAAAAGCTCTCCAATGTTCCCACCAAACAGATATATGTATGGTCTTACATGTATCTGGATCTCACGGCTGAGTAAATCCCAGGTGACTGGGTAGATTAGTTTTACCTCTAGTCTTTTAAAGACCCTTTTTAAAGTACAGAGATTTCATCAATGTACTCATGCAATTCCTAAAAACTACTACTAAAAATATTCAGTATTTTAAATTTAAACCTAATTTACTAGATATAAATTATAAATGTAAGAGACTCACTCTATCATAAAAAGGTTTTTATTTTATTTTCTCAGGATTTATTTATTTAGAGAGAGAGAGAGAGAAAACGTGTGTGCAGAGAGAGGAGCAGAGGGAGAGAGAGACTCTCAAACAGATTCCATGCCCATCACGAAGCCTGACACGGGGCTCGATCTCACAAACCTGAGATCATGACCCAAGTCGAAACTAAGAGTTGGATGCTCAACTAACTGAACCCAGGTGCCCCAAAAAAGTTTTTTAAAAAAACTTTTGTTTAAATATGAAAAACTTCTCATGAGACCTAATTTTAACTTTACCTTAACCACATTGAAAAAAATTTCATTATAAAAAAAAATTTTTTTAACACTTAAAAGGATGATGGCTAGGTAGATTCTTAAATAGAGGAGAAATTTCCAAAAAGAAAGACTATATTTTTTTTTTAAAAAGGCACATTCAACACATATTCATACTGGGAAAACAAGAAGATTGTTGAGGAAGGTGAAAGAAAGCAGGCTGCGAAGCTCTGCTCTGGAGGACTATGTTTTCATTACTCCTATTCTCATTATACTTGTTTCTTGTTAGGGATCTATAGTAAACCATTTTATCATTTAATTCTAAAATAGTGGTTATGCTATTGCCAAATTTAACCTATTAGCAGTAGACTAAAAAACTAGACAGAAAACGGTGTTCTAGTCTAGTTCCAGTTTTATAAAGTACCTTTTAAAGATTCTTCGTTCTAAGCATTTTTGGAAAGGAAAAAAAAAATCCAGCACAACTACTTTTCTATTCTCTAAGAGCAGACTATTTTGCTGAGATTTTGTTTCACTGTTCATCACAGTTACACATGTAAAATATTTAAGAAAAATAGGGCTGGCCTAAATCATACTTTCAGAACTAAAAAGGTAATGAGACTCCTCTTTCAAAAAAAAAATAATTAGACATCCCCTTCCTTGGCGGGGGCGGGGGGGAGAGATACTGAGGGAAGGACCCTATGACATCAAATCTAAATAGGTAAATACTTTTTCAATTTTTTAATGTATATCTTTTCACAAAACTGTATTTCATACGACTGACCTCATATATCCTGAATCATTGAAAGCTGATTTTTTTAAACAAAAAGAGGTTAAAATTTGTTGGACAAGTATTAAGCAAGCTTACCTTTCTGTTAAATAAACATTTTCTTCAATCAGATCAAAGTAACAAGGCATCTTTCCTTGCTTGGCATATTCTTTCCATCGCTGTGGGTCCCTGAAGTCCTCCATGACACAAGAAGGCCCAATCATTGCTGAGCCTGGAGGCACTGCTGTTTCCCCTGGCTCTACTGCCACTCGAACTTTCTTTCTGTCCTGAAGTTCACCATCACTTTCAGAATCACTCTCCAATTCCTGTCTCCTTTTTTTAGGAGGCCCTCTATCTTTCATATCATTTTTTTCTAAGTTTTTTGAAAGATCTTTCTTTTCATTCACAGCTGAAGAATCCTTAATGGAATTGCTGCTTATTTCAGGTGCTTGCACTGACCCCTTGTCCTTCTGAAGGGATAGAAAAAACTTATTGGACTGCGTTGAAAAATGAGATCCTCCACGTTGATCCCAATTATCTTCCTCTTCACGGTCATCTGTTAAGGAATCTGGTACCTGCCCTTGAATTCGATCATACACCACCCCAGTTCCAGGAGGTCTACCTGCTGATCTTGGATCCCAGTAGCCATTCCCTTGCCAGTAATTACGTGTCCCACCATAGGCTCCATAGCTGCTGTCAGGTTGTTGATATGTGGTAGTAGGCTTTTCTTGTTGAGAGAATTCCCACCCTAGGTTTCGGAGCTCTTCTGATGAACGGAAACCATCCACTCGCTCACACGAGGAAGAAAAACTCAACTCTGTTTTTCCCAGTCTACTATCTGGCCTGTTAGGGAAAGTGATCTGTTGCCGAGACTTATTTGGGACATCTTCGAAATCATCAGAACAATAAACTGGCAGCTCTTCCTGCTGCCTAGAAGCTATTTTGGCTTTTGCGGTTTCCTCAGAATTTGGATGACCTAGAAAGTCAGATTTCACATCTGTATGACTTGTACTATCAACCCCATCACTCTGAGGATGAGCAGTTTCAGATAGATGGTTATCTATTTGTTTTCTGCTGGGCTGTGTGAAAGAAACTTCCAGATTCTTCTCTGTTCCTTTATGATGGAAGAACTTCTCAGTTTGAGAACAGGGTTTGCTTGCTACACTCTCAAATTTTTCGTCATATGAATGTCTCCTTGACTCCAATCTCTCGTCTTCCCAGTGGTCAGAATAGTGTCTGTAACTCTGACTACTCCGAGAAGAACAAGGACTGGTTTCTTCCATGGGCAAAGTAGAATTCTTTGGCACTACCACAACAGACTGAAGACGGTTTCTTGGAATACTGCTATCATCAGAATCTGTATCTTCAGAGTCACTTTCATCACTTGAACTTTCAGAAGAACCAGAATAATCTTCATGGACAGTAGATACAATCTCTGAGGCATGCCCACTACTGTCACATTTTAAAGTGTATGTTACACCATCACTGTCCTCCATGGTTAAATTCAAGTCACAAGAAGAAAATACAACTTCTGAATCATCTGAAGTATGCACATGTCCTCTTCCTCCTTCTTCATCTAAAGAGATTTCTGCTCTTCTTCTTCTATCAGGCAATATGGAATTCCCTTCTTCTTGAGCCTCTTGCACACATTTCCCAGATAATCCATTATTATGCCTATTTTCCCAAGAAGCAAATCCTCTTCCTGAATCAGGCAGGCCGCTACCTACTTCTACTACTGTTTCTTTCTCTGCATGCTTTAAAAACTCTGTGCTTTTACTCTTCAGCACAGCATCCAAAACTGGAGATGTGTTCTCTCCACAATGAGAGAGAGTTAAACTGTCCACTTTTATTCCTGGTGGAAGACTTGGAAGAGATGAAGCAATGCCTGAACTCTCAATAGGTTGATATAAATCATCAAAATGATTAAGAGAAGCTGAACTACTGCCACCAACATTCTGCTTATATTCTTTACATGCAAATTTTGAGTGCTGATCTATCAGATTTCTATTATCACATATAACTGTTTTTGATTTCAAATGCACATCCATAAAGCTATTTGAAGAAATCTTCATAACTGAAGGCTCAATCTTTTCAGCTTCAGAATGATGCAAAGAAGGGTTGTTGTCATTTGAAGTACAGTATATATCTGAATCTTTGGTTTTACAGCAAGAAACTGTCATATCAACTGGTTCTTTAATTACAGTTTTAGAATAATCTATAGTCATAACTGGAAAAGACATGAGTTTATCTTGGTGTGGCGACACCAGAGGTTCTGCTTCTCTAAATGGGCTTCCTGACTTACTATGCAGCATGCAAGTATCATCCAAGTCTTTTTCTTTACATTTATTAACATTCTGAAATCCATTTGATGGAAGCATGCATCCTTTGACCAAAGGGGATACCTCAGATCCAGTCACACTATCATCAGAAGACATCAAAACAGTGTCAGTTTTAGAAGTGCAAAATGTTGCCAAATCAGATTCTGCCCCAGGAGATCCATTTATATTTAATTCTATGGGACAATAACTTCTTAATTGATCATTCTTCACTTTAGATAAAGAGTCTAATTCCTTAATACTATCATGGCTATCATGTCCTATAAATTCAGATTTAAAAATAAGAGATTCATCTAGCTTTTTAAAAGTAGGTGAATCATTTAATCGATTTGATGGAGATGGAGACCCAGTCTTTTCTCTTTCAGGAATTTTACTAATCATTCTTAATTCACTACCTTTTGAACAAGGAGCCTGTAAATTAGAAGAATGAGATGGTTTGATTTCCTCATTTAATTCTGTACAACAGAAAGAATTTTTAAATTTATCAGACTTGGATATAGATTTCGAAAGGGCAGATTTATAACGGGAAGCACTGTTATCATGCTTGGAATAGGATGACCCCCGCCGGAATCCCAGTTCATTAAGGGGAGAACAACATCTTTTCATTGCTTCATTTTCTGAAGTCCTTTTGGATTCTCTTTCTAATTTTGAAGAATACTTTCCTCTCTTCTCCATCTCTAAGTAAGAGGACTCAGTTTTGCAGTCCCGATCAGATTTAGAATAGGATGATGATGTCCTTAGGTCTCTGTAAGAGAAGGAATGAGAGGAGGTGCGCCTTGAGTAAGTCTTCTTATACTCCTCTTCTGAGTCAGAACTCTCTCGAGCTCTGGTATCTGTATACGGCCGAGAATAGCGTGCCCTCTCTCGATAAGGGGAACTCCGATGGTAGCGACGGTCAGAGTCATAATAATGGGATCGCTCTGACCGGGAATAGGATAAACTAGTTCTAGAGCCTCTGTCAGATCTGGAACGAGATCTGCTCCGCCTTCGCTCTCTCTCTGATCTACATCGAGAAGATATATACCGAGTATCTCTTTCAAGTTTTGAGTAGCTAAAATATTTATCATCTCTCTCTGTTTTAGATCGTGAAGATTTCCCTAAATCCTCATTTTTTAAAGGTGCTAAGCTCTTTTTTGAATCTCTTTCCTTTTCAATGCTTGCTGAAAATTTTAAATCATGTGACCTTTGACTTGAGGAAGTCCGTACAGAATCTTCATCAGATTCTGAAGCAAGAAAGGTGCTTTCAGATTGTGAGGGTTTCTTCTTAGAACCTGTTTTTTTGGAGCCCAGATTACTCTTAGAACTATCTGGAATTTCTTCTTCCTTCCCAATATGGGAATCTTCTTTTTGTGAGGGAATATCTACTTGTTCATTCAAATGTATGTGTTCTTCTGAACTATTAGATACAGCAGCATCCTGTTTAGTGTCCACTTCTGAAGATTCTGGTACAGTTGTCACTGGTGGTTCCTTCAGTGCCCTAACTGCTACATCTACTGGTGCTGTCATCAGAACTGGGGTTGGTGTGTGTGGCAAGGCCACTGGCTCTGTTACTGGTGCTGGTGGTGAGGGTATTGTGGCCTGAGGAGGAGGAGGTGGTGGAGGTGGAGATGAGGATGGCGAGTCTACAGTTGTTGATTCTGCTATGACTGCTGGTAATGGTACTATGGGAGGAGGTGGAGAGGTCACTGCTGTGGCAGTGGTCAGCAGTGGCCTAGAAGTCACATGAAGCAGATGTTTCTTAAAATGAATTTTGCCCAATTCTACCCTTGATTTTGGTGGGGAAGACTCTTCTGTAGTAGATAAGGTATCTCCAATGTCCATTTTAATTTTAGGGGTCAAGTCTACTTGAAGAGGTCCAGCTGGGGAGTTTGGAGTATCATTTTGCTTTTCATTGCCAAGTGCAGTCAGGAACCTGTTCTGCAAAGTTTTCTTTGTAAGGCTGAAGCTGAAAGACACCTTCTGTCGTCCCTGTTCCTCCAAATTAACTTTTGTCTTGGTTCCTTTGGGTAAAAATCGACTAGAAGCAACGCCTTTGAACATTGGTCCTTTGATGAAACCTGTTTTCTGCACATTTTCAATCTTTGCCTATAAATGAACAAAACAAGCAGTTACTACAACAATAAAGTTACTTTCAAATGACTAGCATCACATTTTAAAAGGTCAGGAAAATGAAAACTCCTTTTTAAGGACAGTATGAATTTCACTAAGCTAGATAAGCATTTCTTTATTATAAAATTTTCAAACATACTCAAAAGTATAGAGGATAATATAAAAAAATCCCTAAGTACCCACCCCCAGGGCCAACAATTACCCATATTTTTCTATTCTTGTCTGTTACACAAAGAATTTATCCATTTTATAACTTTCCCCCCAGGCAGAATTTTGAACAAGAATAAAAAAAAATCCTATGTACTTCAAGATACAACACAAAAAGACAAGTAGATAGAGAGCAATAGTTAACAACTCAATGAGAATAGTCTGTTCCTGTGTTCTGAGAAAAAATAGCAGAAGTGATCATAACCAGTGGTCTCCTGGGATCACATAGAATCACCTAGGTGCTTGGTAAAATATGGATCTGTGATAAAACTCCAAGGACTAGCAATTCACTGGATCTAAGATAAGGCAAGAAAGTATGTTTTGTTTGGTTTGGTTTTGGTGAAATAAACAGGTGAGGCAATTCCGATGGATTTCCAGATTTGAAAACCATTGGTCTATACTGGCAATCTCCCATCTTATTTTATAGGTGAGGTAAACAAATGAGGACCAGACTTTTCCGCTTCCCGTAAATTAATCCACCCTTGCACACTACCACTGTCTCTGCCTGGGCCTCACATACTCAGGCCATGCTAATTTATAGTCCAATCCTACTGCATGAATATGAACCACAAAGTACACATCTAAGATTTTTCCCTCCATTATATGCCATACCACCAAAGGAAATAGTGGGCTTTAAAAGTTAAAGGCATAACCTAGGTGGTAACAAGAACATCAGAAAAATCTGCAGCAACACACTCAGGCCTAAATTAAAGACGGTACACTGGCCATCTGCAACAGTTTTCTAATTGATGTTCTTTAATCAACTCTGGCTGTTTAAGAAAACAGTATTCCCCTTCAATATGGTAAAGTCTGCAATCAGTTTTCAATATTATACAGTGAGAATTCAAGTGGGAAAGTAAATGTTTTCTCACGCATTATCATAAAGCAGTGGTCTTCAAATACTTTTAAGAAACACAGTCCACTTATCAAATGAAATCTTACATGGTAGCTCAATACATAAAAACAGGTCAAATGCTGTCTCCAGATCTGCCAGTTTCCTCTATCTTGTGTAAAGCTTTTGAAGCTCCAAAGTTTAAAAACCATTTTCGAGATATAAAACACTCCTCACTGGAATGAGTTAATATAGAACTAAATATTCAGCAAAAACCATTACTTCATTTCACATTCAAAATGACAGCTAGGGTTGCCTGGCTGGAGCAATGGGTAGAGTGCACAACTCTTGGGCTCAGGGTTATTGAATTTGAGCCCCACATTGGGTATAGAGATTACTTAAAAAATAAAAGCTTTAAAAAAAGAGCTAAATTTTGAGTTATTGTGGGGGTTTTTGTTTTTTGTTTGAGAGAGCGAACGCACACGTGAAAGCACGGAGAGGGAGAGAGAACCTTAAGCTGGGTCCGTGCCCAGCTCAGAGTCCAACACGGGGCTCGACCTCACAACCCAGAGATCATGACCCAAGCCAAAATCAAGAGTCAGGTACTTAACCAACTGAGCCACCCAGGCGCCCCATCAATTCTGAGTTTTTAATCCAATAATTACTAAGTAACTAGTTAAAATTATACTTACCTCATTTTCTTCTTCTCTATTGCCATCCAGCCAAGAAAGCATGCAAAAGAATAAACAGAAATCATAAATACTTAAAACCAATTGAAATCAAAGTTGTTTTTTATTAAAACCTAGGATACCCACAACCTATTCAATATGGTATTTGATTATGGGCTGTCCATTCCTTCAAAGTTTCAATTACATTTGGTATAGCAAATATTTATTGAAGATAGCACCATGTGCTGTGAAATAATAAGGTGAATAAAGCAGAGTCCCTGCCCTTAAGAAGCTTACACTGTCCTGTAAATACAAAATGTAATTTTGTTACGAAAGTTAATTCCACCATAATAAAATACACAAAAGGATAGAAATATGCAGTGTAACAGAAAAGAGGGAGATAACTCAGTTTAGCAGAAAGATAGGAAAGCAAAGAATCCTTCCTAAAAGAGTAGTAGTTTCTGAAGAATATACCTGTAGGGAGATCCTAGGCAGAAGGAGAGTCTCCACAAAGGCACAGAGATTAAAACATAGAACAATGTGCGCAAGAAAACTATAAACAGTTCAACATTACCTGAGTATAAGGGTATAAGGCAGAAAGAAGCCAATAATTAGGTGAAGTAGGGGGCAGTAGCCAGGTCCAAAGGCCAGTTTCTCATGAGAAGAAATATATTTTATCTTACAGATTAGGTGTTCTCAATCCTTTATGGTATCCATTCAACAATCCCTTTGCTGATTACAAGGTATATACTCTATTCAACGACACAGCAAGTGGCTCTCTGAGCACACAGTTATGTTCTAACAAAGCTAACCACACTGTGTCCTGAGACTGTGGAGCCAAAAGTCTGGTGTACACCAGTACACCAAGGCATACTGGGGAAAGGCAAGCTACAAAAAGGGCTGTAGGTTATAACAGCCAGATTAGTATTTTAAGTAGACCACTCTATAGGATATACGGCAAGACTGGAATATGATAATTTGCTTTAAATGCCCCTTAAAAGAAATATACAAAAACCCTGTCTCCAAATGTAGACCTGATTCCACCATAATGCAGTCCTTTCACCAATGTCTACACAGCCATACAAAAACCAAGTAATGAAGGGGGGAAAAAGTTGGCAATACATGGATGAGAGCTGAATCAGGGTCAAGGTTAAACACATTTTTCTACTCCGAAACCACTAAAAACTTCACAGATGCAATCTTAGAAGCACTGTATTTCATTAATTGTGATGTACATTTTTCCCCACATATAATACCTCTGCATCACACCATCAATAACATCACAGTTTGACCGGCAGCATTTTTTCCTTCCCTAGTGGTTCATAGGATAGTTGTGTCTTACAAACAACAACATACTAGATTTGGGGACACCTTGGGCGTCTGCCTTTGGCTTGGGTCATAATCCCAGAGTCCTGGGATCGAGCCCCGTGTCCCCCTGCTTGTGTTCCCTCTCTCACTGTCTGTCAAATAAAATCTTTTTTAAAAAATAGATTTGATTTAAATTAGTACCACGTGGAATTTTTTCAAGAACATAAAAGGTACCTGGACACACCCAAGCATTGGGAATGTCACTCATATTTGTACTCTCCTTTCCAGGGTACATTTAAGAATGTTCATGCTTATCTGCATGATATTCATCTATATCCACACAGAGGTGATGGAAATACTGAGGTGACCAGAACTCTTTCGTAAGCCTCAGCAGTTCTACTCCGGACAAGCACGTGAACAGGATAATCCTGACAAACTACAATCAATGTCATCACATGATCAAAAAGCTGGTGAGGGGCGCCTGGGTGGCTCAGTCGTTTAAGTGTCTGCCTTTGGCTCAGGTCACGATCCCAGAGTCCTGGGATCCAGCCCCACGCCGGGCTCCCTGCTCGGCAGGGGGCCTGCTTCTCCCTCTCCAACTCCCCCTGCTTGTATGTCCCTCTCTCGCTATGTCTCTGTCAACTAAATAAATAAAATCTTAAAAAAAAAAAAAAAAGCTGGTGAAACATTATAAATGTGGGATTCAGGGGGTGGGGAAGAAATAATTGCCCATTTCAGAAATCAGAGAACTGCCTGACAGAGATGGCAAGACACTTCCCAGAATGTGATAATAAAATGTTTATAATAAGAAGAATAAAGGCATGTACAGAAAATATGGGGGACAATATAAAATCCCCTCATTTTAAAGGCATGTCATGTTAATAGAGAAAGATCAAATTACAAACGAGCAAAAGGAAAGTCCACAATCCAACATCCAAAGACAACTTCCATTAACACCTTGGTATAAAGAGCCTTCCAATGCTTCTTCTACGTACATGGTGGTGGTGGGGAGAGGGATAAACGAAGATCTTCCTTTTTAAGTATAGCACTTATACCACACAAGCCATTCTGTATCTTGCTTCCCTCCCTCATCATAAATAGAGCAGGTGAGCAAACAAGTGGTTTAGATCACAGAAAAAATATGGAGTCACTATAACAGATTGAAGGGAACGATCTTGAAAGAAGGGGATATAGATGAGTGGAGACATAGTTAAATTTTAAAACAAAGCAAGCATATCCTTTTGGTTTCTATTTCTTGCATCCTCACTTGAACACTGAGAGAAGGAACAGGACAAAATAGTTAAAATTGAAGTGTAAGAAATGGAAGCGGACTATAATCCTCCATGTTGATGCCCAAAGTTGGACATTACTAATTTATAATAGAGCTCATCAGCACATTTATTCTACTTTTGCTGGCAGCATTAAACTATCTAGAAGAAACTAAAGGAACAATTGGTGAATTACTCCAGAAAGTTGGGTGGGACAAGAGAGGTAGAAGGCAAGGAGATGAGAACTGAAGGCATTCCCAAGAATATGTAAATGACTGCCCTAGTAATCCACAGATAACAGAAGAGTGAAATCTGAAAGCAGCTGATAAACTGAAAGAACAGGGTTAGGGCAAGATACTAGAAGCTTCAAATAATAGCTTTTCATGTTTATAAGTCATTGGTATTTCCTTTTTGCTGGGAAGTGCTTTTTCAGATCCTCTGCCAATCAACTGAGTTGTTGGTCGTTCCTACTGATTTATAAAAATCAGATGTGAGGGGCACCTCGGTGGCTCAGTGGGTTAAGCCTCTGCCTTCAGCTCAGGTCATGATCTCAGGGTCCTGGGATCGAGCCCCGCATCGGGCTCTCTGCTCGGCGGAGAGCCTGCTTCCCCCTCTTTCTCTGCCTGCCTCTCTGCCTGCTTGTGATCTCTCCCTCTGTCAAATAAATAAATAAAATCTTTAAAAAAAAATCAGATGTGAGGCATCTGCAACTGGAATATGTCACTGTACAGGACACTGACGTTTCCTTGTCATCAGAAATGTTTAAGAAGAATCTGGATGAGAACTTACCTCAAATGAGACAGAATTCCTGTTCTAGATGTAAAGCTAAAAGTAAGGTCCTAGAAGGTCTCATTCCAGGCCTTCAGTTCACAGAATCTCCTGAACTACATATCAGAAGCAGCATTTATTACTTTATCTTGATTTTAACAAGACTTTAAAGATGAGGTGGGAGTGACTCTCTAAAGATTTCTTAACTAAAACTCATATACTCAAATGCTCGAAGTCAGTGTTCCTCACATTTGAGTGATACATGGGCCTTTTTTAAAGAGACAAAAAACTGTCAGATATCAAAGGCTAGATCTCAACTTAAGAACACTGACTTAAGAATCTAATATTAGTATATTAAAATTTACTTTACTTGAAAATTACCACTAAAAAATGGTAGTTTTCAAGTGAAATAAATTTTAAAACTTCAAACTGGTCAAAATAATTTTTAAGGTGCGTGGATTAGAAAGTAGTATCGTATCGATGTTAATTTCTTAAAATTGATAACTACACAGTGATTATATAAGAGAATGCCTTTGCTTTTAGAAAATACACATTGGAGGATATGGGGATAAAAAGGCATGACTATAACCAACAAACATTTCAGGAAAAAAAGTAATGTGTGCATGTGTGTGTATAGAAAGAATGATAAATGGTAAAATGTTTACATTGGGGTGAAGAAGGTATATAAAAAAATCTCTATCATTTGACCATTCTGTAAGTCTGAAACTATTTCAAAGCTAAAAAAATTGTTTTTTAACTTAAGATAACCAAACATGAAAAACTTTTAAATACCCTGACAAAATCTCCACCCCTTAAGAATCTAAGAAAAAGGCTTTATGGACTCAGAGATCCTAGAGCCTCAGCTAGAGAAATACTATCTCTAAATTTTCAGAATTCCATATTCTGGAAGGCAGTGATGAGAATGAGCTACATAAAAACTAGACCCTATAACTAGACTGAAATTGTAGATGCAGGATATCATGAAGTGCTGAAAACTCAAGAGATAGGACAAAAGGAAGGAAGCCACCAATGACAACCTAAAGAGTATTTCCCCAACATTGCTTGGGGCAGGAGCTTGGTTTATCTTGTTGACAGCGGCTATTATTTTATTATTTTATTTTATTTTATTTTTTAAAGATTTTATTTACTTGAGAGAGAGAGCACTCACAAGAGAGAGCACGGGGGGGGGGCAAGAGGAAGAGGGAGGAACAGACTGCCAGCTGAGCAGGAAGCCCAATGTGGGGCTTGATCCCAGGATCCTGGGATCATGACCCGAGCCAAAGGCAGGCACATTAACTGACTGAGCCACCCAGGTGCCCCCCGACAGTGGCATTTAAATGCCAGACACTACTCAGAACATAGGAAATAATAAATAGCCAACAACATCATTCCCACTTTCCTATGTAGCTAAGCTTACTTTACACTAACCCCCAGAAGGAATTTCAATGGTTAACATGGTATCCTCCAAATTCAAACACAGATCAGTCTTGACTTCAAGTAATTTTCATACTGCCCTTCATTCTACCATTCTCCTCCCTCTTCCCCAGCCTCCATACACATATATCACCACCATTCCCAAACCCATCTTAATCCCCTCAGCCACTTCATCTCACTTTCATTTACTTGGCAATTACCTAGTATGTACTCAGGACTGTACTGCCTGTTGCTGCTAGCCCTTTCCTTACCATTCCAGACACTACTACTAAACTCAACCCCTACACAACACCATGTACCTTGCACAGTGACAATCACATAAAACCTTGTTCTATTTACTGTTTCTGCCTTCCCAACTAGGGTTCAAGTTACAGAGAGACAAAGGCAACATCTTGCCTTTATTGTGTAATCTGGGTTGACCTGAGTTGACTATTCCCATTCCTGGCATAAATTCTCATTACTGTTTGAATCAAAAAAATTCCTTAACAATAGTACCATGTTTTAACTTTCTCATTTCAAGCAATTCTCAAAGGAAAAGAAGGAAACACCTAAAAAGTGACCTGTAGGAAAAAACAAGCCATCAGGCCATAAATTAATTTATAACATCTGCCATACTCTCTCATCCAAAACATAGGACCCAAAAGGACAAGTGAATTAAAACATCCATGAGAAATATATGTAATTTATGTAGACAATAAAGTCATGAATACCACCCTGCTTTTTATGAAAGGCCTGGAAACTTCAGCAAAGCACTTTGGGATGAATACGCTAACCCGAACCAGTGCCAATGGACCTGATGAACAGAAGCACTATTTCTTCACTTGCTTTGTGTCCACATCTTCAACTAGCATAGTATCTCAAACATACAGAGAGCTCCTGACAGAAGATCATACATACAGATTAAATCTAGAAAAAAAATTAATGGAATGTTGTTAAAATACAGGCAAGAATATTCTCAGAGGAAATAATTTGATCCAAACACTATCTCTGATATATACAGATAAAAATAACAGCTCTCCCCCCTCCCAGTGTCATACTCATCAACCATTCTCATATCCCAAGAGTTGAAACTTTAAAAATAAATAAATAAATAAAGATTTTATTTATTTGATACAGAGAGAGGAATTACAAGTAGGCAGAGAGGCAGGCAGAGAGAGAAGAGAGAGGAGGAAGCAGGCTCCCTGCCGAGCAGAGAGCCCGATGTGGGCCTCGATCCCAGGACCCTGAGATCATGACCTGAGCCGAAGGCAGAGGCTTTAACCCACTGAGCCACCCAGGCGCCCTGAAACTTTATTTTAATATAGTGTCTACGTATGATAGTGAGTAAAGCTAATAACTTATTTTCTTTAAACAAGCACTCGCTTTGTAAACAAACACAGATGATTTCAAATGTATCCTTGTAGAGTTCCACAGTCAGTAAGGAAACCTAAGAATATCATCCCAAATGTTAACAATTACATATTTACCTGTAATGTTTCTAAATTTTGCTTCCAAATTGGTTTGCAGGAACACCTGCATAAAGTGAATTATGTTCTCCCCTTCAAGCAATCTGCTTTTTCCAAAACCCATAAATTAGGATGTGTGGTGATCTAATTTGAAGATTTTAGGTCCTATTATACACAAGTTGAGTTTCATTATTTTTATTTACTATTGGGAGTTAAATCTCTTAAATTACCAGTTTTATTTTCCTCACTGGGTAGATGTTGGAGAGGGGTACCCATTACCAAATAACCTTCACAAGACAGAAATGTGTAAATGTTGAAATTCAGTTTTAGTGCCAGCCAATGAATCACAACAGAAAGAGTTGAGGATAAGTTCTTAGTGAGCTGGTCACATTATACTATTGTCTTATACAGCCCATTATTAGACCACCGTCACCACTATCAGCAGTTAAGAGTATTTTCTATTTTGGGGATACCAGGTTAAATGCTTTACATACAGCTAGTTCGTCTGCAATCCTCAAACTATGAAGGGTATACTATTTGTATTCCCATTTTGCAAATGAAGAAACCTAACATCACAGCTAGCAAAGTGACAGAGCCAAGTATCCAGGCTTTTTGATTGCAGAGCCCTTGCTCTTTAAATCAAATATTTATTAGCTATTACACAGAACTAGGAGCAAAGGGCAAAAAGTTTGAGAAACATATTTTGATTCAGTGTACTAGTAAATTATCTGCCTAGCAATAGAAGAAGCTGTATCATAAAATAAAGAGTAACAGTCCTGATGATCTTGTGTCTAAAGAAACTCCCAACTACATGCAAGAAATCACTACGTTTTGGGGGGTCCCCCCCAAATTTTAGACTAGATTCTTCTATGAAGAAATACTCTACTGAAAGCAGTGTGGAATACCAAGAGTCTGAGGGAGATGGCTTACTATAGACAGACTGTAGGATATAAAGTAGTGAATGTTTAAAAAGCTGTACCTACCCTGTATTTTACCAGACTGAATACTTAGCCAGCCTTCCAGTCCTACTTTTGCTTAACCACATTAAACAGAAACATGAAAATAGACGGTGGTCAGTTCCTTCATGTGGTCACAGACCCTGATGCAAATTAGCTCTTTAAAACCCACGTTCAAAATTAAAACAATGAAAGTGAAACATGTGATGTGATGAAACCTACACACGTGAGATAGAAGACATTTCTCTTTTTATCTACAAAGATAACAATTCAGGATTTTTCTTTTCCATAAGTACTTGCTTTCTTTGGTATTAATATTAAAAATACTTCTGAAAATAACTTCATTCTTTCATGTTTTACAAGCAAGTTTTTTTTCTGCTATAACTGTAAAAAAAACCTACATGAGCTGGATTTTTATTTTGATAACACAATGAATACAGCAACTCAGAAAGTTCCTAGAATAAATTACCTCCAGACCAAAATCAAAACACACCAAAGAGGAATGAAACTCAGTTGAGAGAGAGAGAGAAAGAGAGAGAGAGAGAGAGAGAGAAATTCAGTTTTCTTCAGGAACAACAGCTTAAACACAATAAAATAGCTATCATTTATTTTCTGATTGTTGTGAAGTTTAAGCATTTTCCCAAAAATAGCAAGTTAATGTTCAAGGTATGAAAGAGAAAGGTTTAAAGTCAACTAACACAAGCACAAGTATGACAAAGATACTCATGCCTCAAAACAAAAAAATCCTCAAACTCTTATTCTTACATGGCAAAGCCAATGATAATGATCACTGTGAATTACAATGCACTGAATGCACCATCCCTTACCATTTCATTCATGGAAGAGGAAAGTTAAAATAAAATGCAAAGGCTATCCATGTAATAGCAAAAGACTGGAACTAGCGTAAATGTTTATCAAAAGAGTGGCTGAATAACGCTGGTACATCCATTCAATGGAGCAGTATATATAGCAGGACAAAGCAATGATGAAGAACTCTGTATACTGTGCTGGTATGCTCTCTAGAATATATTTTTGTTTTGTTTTTGTTTTTAAAGATTTTATTTATTTATTTGACAGAGAGAGAGAGATCACAAGTAGGCAGAGAGGTAGGCAGAGAGAGAGGGGAAAGCAGGCTCCCCGCTGAGCAGAGAGCCCGATGTGGGACTCAATCCCATGACCCTGAGATCATGACCTGAGCTAAAGGCAGAGGCCTAACCACTGAGCCACCCAGGCACTCCTAGAATATATTGTTAAATGAAACAGTAAGACACAAAACAGAATGTTTTGTATGCTTCTATTTTCAAAATTAAAAATGGAAGTCTCAACGAAATTAAACATAATGATTACATATTAAAGGAAATGGTGAAATGAAAACAGGGATGAAAGTTATTCCTCTTTGAACATTCTTTTATTGCAGTAACTTTGGAAACATGTAAAACTTTGCATTTTTAAAAATGAGAAAGTAAAAAAAATTAATTTCTAGAAACTCAAACTATATAAAACTATACCAAATTGGTGACTGGCATAAATACAAAGAAAAGGTAAACTAAACTATTTGGACTACAAACACCTTACGGAAATATATTGAGGGTAAAAAAAAAAAAAAAGAAATCTTAAACTGTTAGTAGTCTCACTGTTAAAATAATACTGGTATTACTATTGAAACTGTCATATATAAATAGATAAAGCAAGTAAGTTACATTAATGTCATCAGGAACTAAGATTTTCAACATAAAAGTGATATAAGTTTTAAAATAAAAACTCTTAAATATGAATTGGAAAAATCCATATGAACTGAAAAGTGTTTTGTTTTTTGGTTTTTTTTTTTCCTAAAAAATACATATAACTTAACTGTCCAATGAAAAGACCTAAGCACTGACAACCCAGTAGCCATAAGTAGCATGACTAGTATCTAGATTATGGTCTCTAAATACCATTTTCACTAAAAGGAACAAAGGCTTACAGAAGAAATAGTTGACTCCGGGACTGAGGTAAAAAGTGTATAAATGAGCTAGAGGCAAGGAAGTTATTAAAGATTACCAGTATCATGCAAAAAGTCACAGAAGCCAATCTGAAAAGACTTCCACTGGACAAAAATGAGGCAATTTGAGCAACACTAAGAACAAAAAATGAGTACAATGTATCAAAGTACAACAAATATATGAAGATAAATTCATAAGGGGCGCCTGAGTGGCTCAGTCATTCAGAGTCTGCCTTCGGCTCAAGTCATGACCCCAGGGTCCTGGGGATCAAGCCCACGTCAGGCTCCCTGCTCAGTGGGAAGCCTACCTCTCCCTCTCCTACTCCCCCTGCTTGTGCTTCCTCTCTAGCTATGTCTCTCTCTGTCAAATAAATAAATAAAATCTTAAAAAAAAAGATAAACTCATAAAAAAAATAAGTCCCCATTATTCACCTTTCAAGGTTAGACTGCCAAAAGGACACCCAATTATCTGAAAACCGACAGAGGAAAAGAACTCAGTATTTGTTCTATCTTTCTCACGTGAGCTGTATTTCAGCACAATCAGTAAAATTCTAGCTAATAAATTCAACGATCATCAATGGTAGCTAAATCTATTAGGTGAAAGATTATAGGGGAACTTTGTAATAGATAGACCAGGATGACTACACCATAATCCACTGGTTAAATTTGCTATCACTAAAATAAGACAACCTGGTATGTACCCCCTGACATGATGCAACAGGTAATCAATAAAAAGCTGGAGTAGAAGTCTGATGTAACTACCAGTCTCCAAAAATTAAAGGTAACAGAAAAATATGTTAAAGGACACCATAAGGATGCACAGAGCCAATAAATGTAATAAGGGTACTTATCAGACTGAGAGATTTGAAATCGGGTAATCACATGATTATTTAGAACCTAACTTTAAAAAAATGAAATTAAGTAACAGTAAAGAATTATTGCCATTGCACGAGGCATGATACTACTATTGTGGTTACTTTTCTGTCTTTTTTTTTTTAATTTTATTTATTTCAAAGAGCGAGAAGGAGAGCAAACGCACAAGAGAAAGCACCAGCGAGGGGAGAGGCAAAGGAAGAGGGAGAAGCAGGCTTCCCACTAACCAGGGAGCCCAATGTGGGGCTTGATCCCAAGACCGTGAGACCATGACCTGAGCTGAAATCAAGACTCAGATGCCCAACCAACTGAACCACTCAGGCACCCCTACTGTAGTTACTTTTTAAAAAACCGTTATCTCAGGGTGCCTGGATGGCTCAGTCAGTTAAGCACTGGACTCTTGGTTTTAGTTCACATCATGATCTCACAGTTGCGGGATCGGGCCCCACACTGGGCTCTGCACTCAGAGTAGAGTCTGCCTCAGATTCTCTCTCCTGCTCACTCTCTCTCCCTCTAATAAATAAATAAAATCTTTTAAAAATTAAGTAAAAATGAAAATATCTCTTAAAGATATAAAAGCATGAAAAATATCTGGAGTGCTTCAAAATATTCCAGTAACAACAATAACAACAAAATGGGGATAGGAAACCAAAATGGCAAAGTGTTAGTAACTATTGAAGCCAGATGAGTATACTGGCCAGGGGCAGGTGGGATATTCATTGCACTATATATTCTCTCTCATATGAATGTTTGTAATTTTCCATAATAAAAAATGTTAATGTTTAATTGCAATACAAGAGAGGATAACCAATCCCCAAATAAATAAACCTCAAGGGATCATGTGTCCACATGCAGCAAGTAAGAGTGGGTGGTTAGAAGCATACTGGCAAGTGCTCACTTCAGCAGCACATATGCTTTTAAAAAAAAAGCATGCTGGCAAAAACTTACATATTCCTGTTACCATCCAATCACCCACCTACCCACAATCAGGGCCCACTCACCTGGTTGTGGCTGAGCATTAATCCCTTTACCCAAGCAGAAAAAATCCAGGATTTACCCATCTTTGATTTAGACTTTATTTCTGTGGCTGCATAGAATTTCATCCCCCAACAATAATAAAACATATGTCATAAATATGCAACCACAGTGAGCATTATGCTATGATGGAAAATATTTTCTATAAATTAACTTTTGACAACTAGCATCAACACACAGTTCTACTTTAGGGGTCATTTAGTTTGCAAAGACTCATGGTTGAGAAAATTTTTTAAAAAGCAAAAATTCAGCAACAGTAGACATATAACTACTTTGTATTTGGGAAGGAGAATATTAATATTCTGAATATTTATATCTATTTCCCACCCATGTGCCAATCTTTTAGGATAAGTCACCACAGGGCTGTATTTCCACTTCCTGAGAAAAATCTTTTTGAGTTCTCAAGGTAAACATAAAAATAATACAGTACTTTTTACATCATTTGGCAAAATAGAAATCTGGTTACAATTTCCACTTCTAGAACCAAATTCCAGATATAGAAGATTAATAAAATAATGTAGAATATAAAGTTGGTTTGTTTCATCTATAAAAATTGTATCAGAATTTCTATCCCATGGGTTTTTGTTTATGTCTCAAATGTCAAGTTATATTACACAAGAATGTAAGAAAATGCAGTTGGTCCATAGCCCTAGCCAGTAACTCCGTAGCAACTTAAAAATATTCCAGTAATCACAGAGATGTTAAGTGTAATCAAAAGCTCACTAGAAGAGGTCAAATCTTATTCTCTATGATAAAGAAATATTACAAATAGACAAGGTAGATGTACTCCTCATAGAAACAACCAAGAGCAAAATGACAGAAGGACTTGGAATTAACAACACTAGCATCTTTTTCTTCTCTTTGTAAGTAGGCTCCATACCCATTGTAGGGCTTGAACTCATGACCCTGAGATCAAGAGTCACATGCTCTACCAACTGAGCCAGCGAGGCACCCCAACAGTAGCTAAAATCATATACAAAAGTCAAAGTAGGCTGCTGGTTTTCATATCTACATCTATACAGATGAGAGCAAGGAAAACCAAAACGGACACTGTAAACATCATAACTAGTATGATGAAAAAGACACAGGAATGCCTGGGCAGCTCAGTCCATCGAGCATCTGACTCTTGGTTTTGGCTCAGGTCATGATCCCAGGGTCCTCTGATGGAAACCTGCATTGGACTCTATGGTCAGCACAGAGTCTGCCTGTCCCTCTCCCTCCCCCTCTCCTCCTCCCCCTGCTCACTCACTCTCTCTCGAATACATAAAATCTTTTTTTAAAAAAGAAAAAAAAAGACCTATACAGTTCAGCTTAAGTTTTCCACTCTAGGGCCTTTCTAGTGCCTTCCTACCAGAAGGTAGGAAGGTCCCAATTCCTTTTCTCCTCCATTATGTGTTTCCAAAATACCAGACGGGGAAGCATTACAGTTTAAGAGGTTAATTTAAGAGGATAAAGCAACACCCTGAAAGTCAGTCAACCTGGATTTGAATACCAACTCCAGTACTTTTTAACACTTACTAAGAAAAATGGTGGCCAAAGCGTTTATCTATGAAACTGAAATAGTAGTACTGTATTTACTTCAAAGAGAGGATCAAAGGAGAGTATCTATTTAAAATCCTCCATATAGTGCCTAGTATATAGTTAGTACTCAGTAAATGGGAACTGTTAGCAATCTGAATTATATATTTGTAAGATTCTTTCATTAGCAAGTCTTTACTCATAATGTACAAAAATATGAATCACTATGAAATACATCTGAAACCAGTAAGATACTGCATATCAATTATACTTCAATTTAAAAAGTCTCCACTTTTAGGAAATAAGCATAAAATAGTAAGGACCTTGCTCATTTTTATACCCCCAGGTCTTGGCACTAAAAAGGTGCACAGTAAATAATTCTGAACAAATGAGTAGAGGTAGAACATGAAGAATAGAGACTGAAGAAAATGGTTAAAATACAGAGTAGCTGCAGAAGGAAAACACAATTCACACTTAACAGTAGTCTTTTGGCCAGTGCCAACTGGCTAAGTTTGTTACACATCTACAAGTACAGAAATTGAGACTAGAGTTTGCAAACTTTTATAGCAATGTGACCTTGACCAGTGACCAATAGCCTTATACTTTAAGCTTTTTATTTTGAAATAATTACAGATTCACAGGAAATTGCAAAAATAGTAGAGTCTCTGTACACTTCACCCAGCCCCCTCCCCTGGTGACATCTTATGTAGCTGGAGTCCAATATCAAAACCAGGAAATTCACATTGGTACATTACTGTTAACCAGACTAAACCTAATTCGCTTTTCACCATTCTTCTCAACTTGTATTCATATTCATTTGTGTGTGCATGTAGTTCTATGCAAAGTCATTCCATATATATATTCATGTAACCATCACCACAATGAAGACAGAGAACTGTTCAACCAGTGGTGGATTCTGAATGTCTTATTTCTCACTTCAGGGGCATCTAGGTGGCGCGGTCGGTTAAGCCTCTGCCTTCGGCTCAGGTCATGATCCCAGAGTCCTAGGGTAGAACCCCACATCAGGCTCCCTGCCCGGTGGGAAGCCTGCTTCTCCTTCTGCCTGTTGTTCCCCTTGCTTGTACGCTCTCTGTCAAATAAATAAATAAAATCTTTAGATTTTTTTCACATCATTTTGCTAAGACTTCATTTTTAGTGTATGGCTTTTTAAAAAATATATTTTATTTATTCATTTGACAGAGAGAGTACACAAAAGCAAGGGGAGCAGCAGGCAGAGGGAAAGGCAGAAACAGGCTCCCCACTGAGCAAGAAAAGACACCAGGCTCAAACCCAGGACCCTGGGATCATGACCTGAGCAGAAGACAGATGCTTAACAGACTGAGCCACCCAGGTGCCCTTTAATATATGTTTAAAATATACAAATCCGTGACAGACTAACAGTTAGAGAAACACTAGAAGATGTACAAATTGGCTTTATACTACTTGGAACCCCTTATTTCCTAAATAATTGATAACTGGACTTATTTTTCTCCTGTTGAGTAGTAGACAAGCAAAACTGAAACATACACAGAAAGTCCCCACTTTTTATATATTGGGACTTTACTGCTATCTAACAAAATTCAGATATTCTTCATTCCTCAGTCTTTCACTCCTATTGTAATCAAAAGACCAAGGTAAACAAAAGCCAGGATTTCACTTTAAAACAATTCCTCCAAAAGAATGCAAAGTGTGGGGTGCCTGGGTGGCTCAGTCTGTTAAGCATCTGCCTTCAGCTCGGCTCATGATCCCAAAGTTCCAAGACCGAGTTCCTTGTCAGGTTCTCTCAAATGTGGGGGGTGGGGGGGGGAATGTAACATTCTCTCAAATGTTAAAAAAAAGAAAAAGAAGAAGAAGAATGCAATATGTGGGGAATAAAAGACAGCATGTCCTTAAAAAAGAAAAAAAGAAAAAAAAATAAAACCACTCCAGATACTTCACAATGCTCATCCAAAATTCTTCCCTTTGGATTTCTTTACCTTCCCAGATTCCTAAAAATACACCAGAATCACTTCTTACCTGGAGTTTGGAGAAATGTTTCTTTAAAAAAAAAAAAAAAAGATTTATTCATTTGAGACAGAGAGATACAGAGAGAGAGCAGGAGCAGTGGGGAGAGGCAGAGGGAGAAGACTCCCTGCTGAGCAGGGACCCTGACGTGGGGCTCGATCCCAGGACCCTGAGATTATGACCTGAGCCTAGAGCAGACGCTTAACCACGTGAGCCACCCAGGCGCCCCTCCGAGAAATATTTCGATATGTTTAGACCACGTGTCCTTTATTATATTTTCTTTTAGCTCCTAGCACACACTTTCTACACTCTTGTTTGTGATAGTATGATTAGGACCCTGTAAACTACATTATTCCTCTGGCACAAATAACTTGTGCTAGAGGAAGACTGAAAGGCTGGAAGATAAGAGGGAATGTGCTCTTTCCTATTGGTCGCAGTTTCTACACGTACTAACCCACTAATACATTGCATCCTGGCATTGATTCCAGTTTCTACCGTTTTTCCACAATCTCAGACCAGCCTGACTGCAACCCCTCAGATGCCAGTACCAGTTATCGGGTACCCCTTCCTCAGAGGTTTCAGCTCCAAGGGGCCCTACTTACTCCAAGCTTCTGGGTTCTGAGAACCACACCCTCTTCCCTTTTCCCTCCAGCCCTCGGATAGGCAGCTACTTCCTGCCTTTCTGAGGCTGTTACCTTCAGCGTCCCCTTTTTATTTTCTCAGTTCTCCAGCAGTACTTTTGACTAATTCCTTATATTAAATTCTACCTTCTGACTGGTAAGAGAAAAACAGCCTGAAAGCTTAAGTTCCTTTCTTAAAAGTTTATAATAAAATATAATTATTCTAACATAACTGTGAGATTCATCACTAATGCCACATTGGAGTACAGTGAGCTTCTTAACAAGCCATTCTAAAACACATGAAACTAGGATGGGCCATGCCTTCCTGAAAACTAAACGTATTTTAAAACCGTACAGAAGCAATCTTGCAAATTAGACACTCAATATATTTTTCATCAGTGTTTAGAGCAAGTGTAGGCAAATTTTCTATAAAGAACCAGAAAGTAAATATTTCAGGCTTCACAAGCCATGCAGTCTGTCAGAACTACTCAACTTAGATATTTTAGTGGGAAAATATCCATATACAATAAATGAATGAGCATGGCTGTGCTCCAATAACTATTTACTGACACAAAAACTTCAATGTCATATCATGTCACAAAATACTATTCTTTCAATTTTTTTTAACCATTTAAAAGATATAAAATCATTCTTAATTCACAGGCTGTATGGAAACATCCAGGGGCTGCATCTGGCCCAATGGCCAGCTTGCCAACCCCTGTTCTAGACTGTACCTATTACAAAAATCAAAGTATGATATTCATTGATGGGCTCAAAAAATTTTAATTTAAACCAGGCTTAAGCTATAATTAACCTGAAACTTCACTGAGACAAAACAATGCTACTTACACTCTTCAAACTTTTTATAAGATTTTATTTATTTGAGGGTGAGAGAGAGAGAGAAAGCACGAGCGGAGGGAGGGGCAGAGGGAGAAGCAGATGCCCCACTGAGTAGGGTGGCCCAACGTGGGACTCGATCCCAGGACCCCAGGATCATGACCTGAGCCTAAGGTAGACAAAACCAACTGAGCCACTCAGGCACCCCAAACTTTCTTTTGATGAAGACAAAAGATTAGAAAATTTACTAACCAGGAAATTTCAAAGTATGATCTAGGCTCTATTTAAGCATTCACCAATTCTTTATCTTCTTTCTCCTTCTATAATACAACAAAAATAAGCACTGGTTTTTGTTTGGCTTGTGTGTGTGTGGCTGTGTTCCATTATAACTTCGCTTAAGAGTAGTGGAATTTGAATTTCAAATACTTTTCATACATCGCAAAGTATTCTTCTTCTTTTGAAGAAAATTAAAATGTAAAGACCATTAAAAAATGTAAAAACCACTCTTAGCTCATAGATACAGGTGTTCGACGAGATTTGGCCTGTGCGCCATAGTTTAACGATCCCTGTTTTATTTATTTATTTGTTTATTTATTTATTTATTGCTATTCATTCTCCATGACTTAAGCACTGTTTTTTGTTGTGGTGGTTGTTGTTTTTTGAGGTGGGGTGGAGGTAGAAGGAGAGAGTCTCCATGCCCAGCATGAGACCCCCAAACAGGGCTCAACATCATGACCCTGAGATCATGACCTGCACCGACATCAGGAGTCACACCCTCAAGCAACTGAGCCACCTAGGTGTCCCCAAGCATCAGTTTTTAAATTAACCTTGAATAATGCAAATTTCTGAACCAGAGAATCATTAAGTTAGGGTCTTGATGTTCAACTTAGAAAAAGCTAAGTTAGAGAAATATGGTCTCATTTCTAAAACAATTCAAATTGTTTTGAAAAATATTACAGACATCCAAGCAAGTTCGGTACAAGTTTATTTCAAAGTAACCATGATTATATAGTCTCTCCTATTAATCAACAACTACTCTGATCAGCATCGAGGAATGATGTCTCTGGAATCTTATGCTCTCACAAATATGTTCATTACTGCTACATGTAAGCTCTGTCCATCTGTCCAAAAACCATGAGTTAAAGTCCTAAGAGAATCCTTGAACTAGAACTACCTCATCATGTGGACAGAGCATGAACAGGTAAGACAAAAAGAGCAGAAGCAGCAGTCCAGTTTTATGCAGGACATGAAGAAAGGCAAAAATAAACATTAGCCCTCTAACAAAAGGCAAGTTATCTACTTGTGTACCTCTCCTGGTTTCCTTAATATATGGAATGACAACAAACCAAGGCTGATGTTTCATTTTAGTACAAGTTCCTAGAAGCTCATTTCCAATGAAGATTTCGGACTATTTAAGGCACTTGGCCAAAGGAGCAGATCTGGATGGTCCACATATCCAGTGTACCTTTCGCTGCAATGATGTTCAGCCATCTAATCCTCTAGCATACATATATGCAAAGTCAAAGAAAAGAAATAACTCAAGGAAGGAATCCTCTGCACCCTCCAAATTGATAAGCACCTCAAGAATCCAGAAGAACCCCCCCCAGGAAAACGAGTTAACTCAGAATACAGGAATCCAGTTGATTACAAATAGCCACTATTATGTTATTCCTTAGTATCATTAAAAAGTTAGTCTTGGGACACCTAGATGGCTCAGCTGGTTAAGCAACTAACTCTTGATTTCAGCTCAACTCATGATCTCAGGGTCCTGGGATAGAGCCTCTCCTCGGCCTCCAAGCCGGGCATGGAGCCTGCTATAGATTCTCTCTCTCCCTCTGCTTCTCCACTCCCTCTTAAAAAAAAAAAAAAGAAAGAAAGAAAGAAAGAAAGAAAGAAAGAAAGCAGTAATGACAAACTGGTAAATGAAAATACCCCTGGCTCAAGTTGTGGTGCTGTCACTAGCTAGTGAGCATAACTTGAACTTCTTTGGGCTTCCTTTTCCTACCTTATTCATAAAATCAGTGGCACTATCTTCCATGCTCTTTAAAATCACAGCCTTGGTAAACCACAGTAATGAGTTAGGGGGAAAAAAAGTAGGACGTATTCACAGTATTGAGAAGTAATTAAGCAAGGTAATAAAGCCTCCCTCCATGAGATATCACTTAAGCTGCTCACCAATTTACACTGGGGCAAATGCAAAGGAGTCTAACTGGAAACGGACACAGGAACAATTTTCCCTATGTACCCTACCCTTCAGTATGACCCTTGAGCACCCACCATCTACCCTTTTTGCGTAACCCCCATTCTTTCAGGCTAAGTATACATCCTCTGGGCAGCCCTCCCTGACTACCCTCCCCTCTACTTCACCAGTCTGGGTTAGGTGTCCCTGCTCTAGCTCACTGTACTTACTTCTGATTCCTTATCACAAGGTAGGAATTCAACAAACGTTAGCTGAATAGTCAAGAGTTCAATTCAGCTAGTTTTTCTTAACATCAATCAGGTTTAAATGGTTCGATTATAATGAAAAAAACTTTGAATATAACTTTATAACTGCTTCATAGAGTTTAAGGCTTAGCATATAATTTTTTTTTCAGTTTTCTAGATATAAAAAGCATCAGCTATCCCAGAGAACAAAAGCCTCAATTTTAGAATATCAAATCTTCTACCATTTTTCAGTGTCACAGACTTATGGTATATCCCAAAACGCCCCTTGATTTATCACTGCATCTGCAGTTGCCTCACTTCCTTTTGGCCCCCGATATTCATAGAGATAAATGAGACTACTGATTGAAGGATCTGAACAGAAAGACAACTAAGCAAGGGTAAAGGGGTATAATTTAAATAGATTACCCATCCTGGAAGAAACACAAATACAAAACAACAACTAAAAAGGTTGGGGGGAGGGGGAACTGGTCTAGCACAAAACACAATAGGCTATCCTACTTTAGGAAACACTCATATTCTCTCTCAGACCACCATCATGAGTTCTCTGATTTTCATCAGTTTGTCTCCACAAGGACCAACAGAAGCAGCATAAAAACTTCTCCCAGCACCAATCACATTCATAAGCCCAACTCATACCATTCAATTCCCTGACTTTCTCTGTCCTAATGCAATAGTTATTTAAGAATGTCTTACAACTGATGCCAGTAATTATTAATGCTGCTATTCACTCTATCAAAAAATCAGAATGACAGTTATAAAGAACATTTACTAAGCATATACTACTAACTACCCAACTGCTAGTTACTGGGATTCCTCCATCTAAAAGAGTAAATTTCTATAACATATTTATCATATTCCCTGGACTTGGTAGTACATGGGACAAAATCCTTTAGGTCCTAGCAATAGATAGAACCAAACAAGTCTATGTGATGCAAGAAAATGGATGAATGCTTATATAGACAGGCTCCAGTGAAATGGTTACCCTTCCTTGATGCTTCAGATTAGTAACCATCTAAAGGATCTTAAAAGTTGGAGAATTACAAAAATACACATGCAGGCAAACATGTCTTTTAAAATGTTAATGTGGAAAAAGAGTGATGATGGAAATAGAAGTACTAAGCAACAGGTATATTTCACAAAAAGCACATAGCTAATAAATTTTGCAGCTATCATACGCATAGCGGAAAAAATGTCAGGTTCTAACTCCTGCCCCAATTTTGTATCTTCTAACACTGTCATTATCTTCTCTAATAAGAAAGGTAGTCAGAGAAAGATAGATGGACATCAAGTATTTCTTGGTAGTCTCACTGTCTCTCTAATGAACACAAGCAATATTTTAACTGCGGAAACATTGGTTTTATATTTAACTACCACTGTTTCAATGTGTTAATATTCAGCTATTAACATTACTTTCTTATACAAACTGCTATTAATCTGCCAGAAAGAATACATTATACTTTTCATGACTGCAGCAATTGGTTCCCTGAATAATTACAACAAATAGTTTTCTAATGGACATGGTAAACTTAAGCTAAAGAGAACACCTATTAAGGTTATCCTGGGGAAAACTTCAGTAGTACATTTTCACCTATTTCTAACAAAATATTTTATTGTACCTCAACAAAATTCATCTCTTTACTACAGATAATTTTCAGCACAGAAAATTTATGGTACCATAAAATGTGCAGCTTATGTTTTAGAGTTGAAATAGATACTCTGGTCTAGAACTGATAAAATAACGGAAGAGGTGTATTTTTAACCAAGTAATTTTAGAAAGTCTGTGTGTGCTCCAGATTAGAATAAGTGGATTTCCACAGAAAGGGTCTGCAGCCATCTATATAATTTATGAAAAATAATGGTAGCTCTACTTTACATTCACACAAAATTCATTAAAATTTTAACCTTGGCATCATCTGCCTACTACAGTAGAGCGTGTAATTAAAAACTATTCACTAAGAGGCCAAATATCAGACAAAAGACTCAAAGTACAAGTTAGTCCATAGGTCTCCACAAAGAGCTAATCATGAAACGAATATTGGTGATTACTATACAACTAACCCTCCCCCAAGAGAGGACCTAACTGCACATGGCAGGAAGCGGGCAGCAGGAAGAGACATAGTCAGAAACCATCACTTGCTCCAGGTTCTTGCAAGCCCACAGCAGTGCTCCCAGTAAACAGACCTCCCAGCACCTGCCAGCATGATCACACTCCTATCAACACCCACACCATCCCAAGGATATTCTCACTTGTGAGATGTTAGCATCTGACAGAAAAAGCACTCTAAAATAAAAAGCATCTATAAAAATTTAGAGCAACTTGAAAATTTCATCTCAATGACCAATGTATTTGCTTGACTGGAAAAGACACTGAAGTAACCACTAGTTTGATTTAAAAAAAAAAAAAGACTATAAAATTAAAATACATTATACTTGAATTCCAAACCTAAGGGACTCAGATACAACATTCCACCAGCATACGATAACCAAAAATTACATGAGGTAAACTGCCTCTCATCTGAATCTATGAAAGCAGACTTCCAAATACATATCCATTATGAAAAACAACAAACCTACTGAATTTTCAGTTGGCCAGCTTCAAACCAACTGTTTAAAAAAAAACTGTACTTAAATGCCTTGAGTTTTCTTTTCAAAATAACCAAGCAACTAATCAAAGTAGGGCAGGAATAAAAACTACTTAATCCGGGGCGCCTGGCTGGCTCAGTCCCTGGAGCATGTGACTCCATCTCTGGGTTATAAGTTCAAGCCTCACGTTGGGCATAGAAATTAGTTAAAAATCTTTTTAAAAAACAAACAAAAGCTACTTAATCCATCAGCACCAGACAGGGCCAACAGAAATAAATATATATACAATATATTTTTAAAAAGAAAAAACAGTATAAAATTCAAAGTCTAAACAAAACCATGAAAACACTATCATGAATTACCAGGTCTACTCACCCAGTGGGGAAACATATTTGCAAGGAGACACCTACCACACAGCACAACATGTCCTAAGGCCTTTTTAAACTGCTTAACATGACAACCAGACACCTAATAAAGCAACTCAATATTGCCTGTTAAAAATAAGTAATTTTATAAGTAAATGCAAATATGCAGAGGATACAGTACGTAGAAAAAAGACAGAATGATTTATGTAGTATGATTCCACTTAAAAAAAAAAAGGAAAAGGTCTGGAAAGGTATACACTAAATTGTTAGTAGTGGTTACCCTCTTGGATATGGGATTTGGAGAGGTGGAGCAATGAAGAGATGTCAAGGGTGGATTTTTACTTTTTCCTCTATTAACATCTATGTTATCTTACCCTTCTGCCATAGGCCTTTACTGTCTTGGTAATTAAGAAAAGAAACCATTTAAAACATACTACCAGACACTGTTACTGTTCTTAAAATAGCAGCATTATGGTAAATCCAGAGAGAACAGTAAAATACCTCCAAAGCTTGAATTTTAAAGCTCTATCCTCAGCGATTAAAGAGGACTAAGAGACATCACAATTATAATGCAATGTGTTACCCCTAGACTGAAAAGAGAGGACACTGTGGGGACAACTGGTAAAATTTAAATATGAACAATCTAAGAATTAACAGTATCATTACAAATATTAAATCGCCTGGATATTGGTTATCCAAGAGAATGCTTTTTCTTAGGTAATACTATGAAATATTCAGGGCGAATGGTCGTGAGGTCTGCAACTTGACTGAGCCAAAAATAAAAACGTGTATTCTTTTGTATAGAAAGATAAGCCAAACGTGACAAAATTTTCAATTACTGGTTAATGCAGATAAACAGTGTATGGAAATTCACTATGCTATTCCTGCAACTTCTGCACAAGTTTGATATTTTTTTCAAAATAAAATGCCTCCCTGCACTCCGCTTTGGCTCCTACCCTCCCCCCACCCTACCCCTTGCCCTGGATCTCTCTCAGAGAAGGAAGGATTCTAAACTTGATGTTTGGTGACTCCAGATGCAATGGTTCAGTTTCTAATATGAATGGTTTCTCAGGGCCTTACAATAATAGCTCTTAGTGCATTACAAAATAAGGTACTCTACAGTACTCTGGAAGAATTAACAGAAAAAACTGGTCAACTTTTGATTCTGTAACCCAGGCTATTCATTCTTTGCCATCCAACATATGACTATTCTAGCTTCTCTGCAAAAACTGACAATACTCAAGGAACACCACCAATTATCAAGTCAAGAAAAATTATAAATATCTGTTTAAAGAGTAAATTATCAATTATAATACACTTCAATTTTTTAAAAAGGAATAGATTTAATCAGTCAGTACAGTGAAAAGTAGCAGAAAAGATTTGGGAATATCAAAGTTCCACTGAGGAAACTAGGAAAGTATGGTCAACTAATAGGTAAAAAGTATGTCTTGGCAGTTTGAACATTTCTTAGTAAAACACAACTGCATCAACAGGTGCTTGATACCTTTCTAAAGACATAATGTGTCAGTATAAGAATGGTCAGCCTGAAATCTGGCAAACAGCAAAGAGGAATATGAATACTGGAGAGGTATACTCTCTCCTAAGTACTACAATAGTTCATCAGGCTTTCTTACCAGGAAACCCTCCCAGTAGTATTTTCTCTTAGTTGGCTTCCTATGGCATCTGCATTCCCACGGTAACTAAGGTGAATTATGAGAATTCTATGAGAACTTGACTAACCTCACCGCTTTATATTTTATTAGAACGTGAAGAAATATTTTTTCCCAGTTAATAAACTTTATTTTGGGCAAATTCATCATGCTTTTCTTATGATGCCTTGCACTCTTCTTTCTAGCTGCATCTTTCCATCCAATACTAATAATAAAAGCTAACACTGTCCTAATTCTTAAATCCTCATAAAACCCTTTGCAGAAAATACTATTATGATCCCCACTTTACAATGACACCAAAGCACAGAGTAATTATGAAACCTGCTAAGGTTCATAAAGCTATTAAGTAAAAAAGAGGTGAGATTCTAAAACCTAGCTCCAAAGCCCAGGGTTTAGCTTTTTGTGTGTGCTTTGGACAAAAAAATCTTGGCAGTCTGATGAAGCCTGTGGATTTCTTCTCAGCTTAATATTTTTAAATACATAAAATAAAATACAAGAATTACAAATGAGACCAATTATGTTGAGGACAAAAACCCCAAATGTGTGATAGAGTAACACATATGCTTCTTAATGTAGTGGTAGATCTCTACTACAATGTAGAGATGGAATGATGTACATAATGTAATGTTTACATTACATCAATGTTTTGATGTAATAAACATTAATATTTTGAGATATCTACAACCACAGCATATTATAAAAAATAACTGACTTGTACTAGTAAAATCACAAGTACTGTTGATTAGTACTATAGTTTGCTATTTATATTGGCAATTTAAAAAAAATGCTAACTTCTAGTTAGAGGTTAGTGAAGAGGTAATTTTCCCCTCTAAGTTTAAGGATGCCATCCAAGTTAAGACCCCTACATTGCAAACTATAATAAAAGCCTCTTAATACCGCAATTTAAAGGGACCACCCCCGGGTCCTTGTCTCTTCATAGACTCCCTTGGTGATCTCTTCCAGTGCTGTGGTTCTAATACTAAGTTGATGACCACAAAATATATCTCTAGTCCAGACCTTTCCCCTGAAGTCCAGGGGACTGACTGGGTATCAATCCAACCCGAATGTCTAACAGACATTTCAAACTTAACCATGTCGAAAACAACTCCTAACCTACTTCCCAAACTTGTTCTTGTCACAGTCATACCTACTACCTTGGTTGATGGCAATTCCATCTTTCTAACTACTCAGCCAAAAAACCTTGGAATCATCCTTGGCTCCTCTCTCACATGCCACATCTGATCAACAAATCATTTGGTTTATTCTTTGAAGTATATCCAGAATCCAATCATTTCTTAACATCTCCTGGTTACCACCTTTACAAGTCACTAGAAGCTCTCTTCCAGATTGCTAACTTCATGACAAGTCTCTCTGCTTCTTCCGTTCTCCCCTGCAAAGAGGGTGATCCTTCCGAAGCTGAAAGCAGAGCCTATCGCTTCTCTGTTGAAAACTCTGGGCAAAGTCCTTATGACTCTACAAAGCTCTGTGAAATCTGCATCCCACCCTGATCCAAGTTACTATTTATTGCTCTTTTTTGTTCATTCCATTTTAGCCATCCCAGTCAGAATTCACTAGGTCTGCCTTAGCACCTTCAAACTATTCCCTCTACTTGGAATGCTTTCGCCCCAGATACTAACATGCCTAACTCCCTCCCTTTTAAGTCTTTGCCTAAATATCATCTCAAGAAAGTACACCCAGTCTACCTCATTTTAAAATGTCACAACTTCCCCAGAAATTCTGGATTCCCCCTTACCCTGCTCCATTTTTCAAAGCACTTTCCTTTGAATATTCTGTATTATTCATTACTACCCATCACCAGGAGGGGTGCCCACAAGGGCAAAATTTGTTTTGTACAACACTCACCTCTAGTGCGCCTTATGTTTGGCACAAAACAGACATGCATATGTTCAAAGAACAGCACTTCTATGGTGGTTAAGTACTTGCCTCTCTTATTAGAAGAGTTCCTTAAAGACTTTAACTGGATCTAATTTGCAGTGTCGTCAACACCTGGCCTCAACAGCAGACACCTAATGCACAGATACTCAGGTGATTACAGCCATCTTCACCTGAAACAAAATCCTATATGCCACAGGGAAAAAGCCAGGTCTCACAGCTGTGACTGATTAGAGTACAAGACAAACACAGAACATCAGGTTCCAAGAGTTACTTCAATCAAACTGAATTTATGTTTTGTGCCTCAATTTTTTCACGTGTCTAAGAACCATTCCAAATTACCTGAAGTCTAAAAAGGGGCACTTGGTCATTCCTTCCCCTGAGCACATCACCCCCTCAAGCCCACCTAATCTTTCCAAGCTTGACTTAAAATCCTACCTCTTAAGTTTTCCCTAGTGACCCCAGCTAGAAGCATTTATACATGCCACACTCTGTGCCAAGAGCTTTTCATACAGTATTCTTTCTCATCCAATCCTCCTCAAAGCCCTATGAGGTTGCTACCATCACAATCCCTACTTTGAAGATGGGAAAACCCAAGCTTAGAGAGATGAAGACACTTGTCCAGGGTTCAACTCATGTTCAACTCAAACCCAGGGATGTCTAACTCTGAAATCCAAGTTCTTTAACCCTACACTGTTTCCCCCTTCCGTGGCATAATGACTGACTAGCTTCTACATACTATCTCAGAGGGCCTCCTGTCACTTCATTTCTCTAGGTTTCAGTTTCTGCATCTGACAAACAGGTGATGTTCAGGATGCCTACTAAGATCCCTTCTAGTTCTTAGAGTATTATAACAGAAAACATTTTATAATTCTGTTTATAGTCCATGCAGGTTAATACACACACACACACAGACACACTTTGGAACTTAGTCACTTAAAAATGCAAAGCAGTGGCAACATAAAAACAGTGGAAATAACTCCAAGACCTTGCGTCAAACAATAAAAATTCTTGATTCCTCCCCACCCAGGTCCATCAAAGATGCACTTCTGAGTCCATTTTCCCACATTATGAAAAATTAGGTTTTCCTCCAAGAAGTGTAAGGATATGATCCTTAAGGTTTCTGTGCTTCACCACATAACCTGATAAAAAGAACAGTAAGCAGGCACTTAGTCCAATCACGTTGTTTTATACAGGACAACTGTTCAATAAGTGTTTATTGGATCATGATACAGAATGGTTTGAGCTTCTCCAAGTCTCACACCAAAAGCCTATACAACATGAGCTTTGTAACTGGACTGACGATTGTGCAGTAAATTAAAACAATCTAATTAAGGTAATGTTAACCTAAAAGCAAAGAATCCATGAAAGGAGAAAGCCATGTTGAGACAACTTACTACCAAAAGTAAGAGTTGGGCTTGCCTAGAAAGGTAATATAATTATTTCTCTTTGTGTGCAGAAACCACCATCAATATCCCAACATCATCCTTCTGTGTTGCAAATGAATCTAAGAACTATCAAGTAAGATCCAGACATTACTGGACCAAGTGGAAAAGCTTTAGCAAAGGGTTAAAAAAAAGGGGGGGGATAGCTAAAGTAAAATGTGTCAAAAGAGCAAATCTCTTGGAATCCTTCTGCTCATAAAAGTGACAGTTTCATGTGAAATCCCTACCAACCGTTAAGTTTGAAATGAGTTGTACGTTCGTAGGTCTAGACTTCAACCAACACCAGCAAATGGAGTTTCAGATAGCTCTGTAAAACAATAGTCTTGTGAGGGCGTTAAGGAAAGAAGTGAATCCCGGCTCTGAAGTGGAAGCTCTCGGAGGTATCAGATACGGTAGCAGATACAGCCCTCCGCAGAAATAAAAAAAAAAAAAAAGTCCAACGCTGAAAAAATACTATCGGGCAAAACTATATTTCAGTTTTCTAGAATGCTGTCTCTTCAGAGAATCCTCAAACGATCCTTGGTTTTTAAGTAAGTCTTTCTGCGAAGTAGAAAGTCATCCATTTAAGGTAAAAGGGTCCTGTTACCAAGGAAGTCGTGTCCGAAAGTGTGCAAATCCCACAACCTGGAAGAGAACGTGTGCCCCCTCCGAAGGCTTTCATTTTCGGGCGGAAAAACAAACCCGGTGTCACCTCAACATCGGGGCCACACAAACCTCGCCACCATTACAAAACCGGAGTGCCAAAGGTGCAGAATCCGCAGCCGGAAGCACGACGAGGCCGGGATCGAGTGCCAGGAGGAAAAAATCAAACCCGAGAGGGAGTGCAGCGCCGACCCTCCGCGGCCCCGGGCCGAGGGAGGCACGCTAGGCCCTTCCGGTCCGAGCCGCCGTCGCCGGGAGGCCGGGCGACAGGCCGGGCGACGGGCCGGGCTTCCACCCGAGCCCGGGGATTCGCGGCCTACCCTCGCCGGTGCCCTCTCGCTGACTCCCGACCCCGGCAGCACCTCCGCCTCGGCCCCTTCGCCAGCGGCGCGGCCTGCGCGGACCGCGGGGAGCCGGACGAGACCGCC